>CABFOW010006832.1:5188-18287 GCA_902141385.1 Timema californicum
ATTTAGAGGGCTAGGCTCCCCCCCCCCCTTATTCCCCACCACCCCGAGAGATGATAAATTAGCTCTGCTAGGTCCGCAGCTTAATAAAATAAAATATGCCATCTCCTGCTGGTTGCTTCAACCATGACATAATGCGCGAAAGCAGTACTATGCATTTAGGTGAGCTCTTCCCCCCCCTTCAGCTAAATATGGCTTTTCAACAACAACTGCATATCTGATTGATTGACAGCAGCTAAAGATGACCTTGCCATTATATTGAATGGTATTGTACAAATTTTCAATCACAGCCGCACGACAAGCAGTGCTTTGAGATTCGTGGAAACCGTCAGAAATTTCGAAAACTTGTCCTATTTAAGAATAAAAGGAGGGTGTGATGGATGTAGTCCAACCTGTAAAAAATGAAAACATGGTTACAGACAGGATTTTTAAAAAGATCAAGAAGTGATACAGAGGAAACAAAAGACGCTCAGGTTGATGAATTTGTCAAGATTAATAATTTTATCAAATCTCAAGATTTGAATTCTAGGATCTTCTCAAAATTGTATAAAGAAATGGGAAGGCAACATTTGCAGATACTTTTGGACACAGAAGTGTGTTGGCTCTCAAGGGGGGAAATATTGATGTCATTCTTTGAGTTATGGATTGAAGTACAACTTTTTCTGACAGATTCAAATTTTCTATGTGATCAGTTGAACAATTTTACAGGCTTGTGTTTGATAGCCTAATTAGCAGATGTTTTTGCGTACTTGAACACCCTAAATAAAAGCTTACAAGGAAGTGATGCGAAAAAAGTTTGTGTTGAAAATAAGATTGAGGCAGTGATTAAAAACGGTGGGTATGGGCAAGCTGAGTAGAACATTCCAACAGTGGAGACATTTCTGGAGTCCACTGACGAAAAATTGCTACCATAAGTAGAATATAACATCACTGAACACCATTGTGATTTAGCAACTAGCTTCAGAGATTACTTTACTGCAGCAAATCCTTAAAATTCATGGATAAGGAATCCTTTTGAAAGTGGTGATGTACAACTCACAGCTCTATCTGCGGAAGAGCAAGATGTACTTGCTGATGTGACTTGAGATGGTTCATTGAAGTCATTTTTAAAGAATGTAGACTGGACCAATTCTGGGTGAAGGTTTTTCCTGATTATAAGAAGTTAGGTGAAAAAGCTTTGAAACACATAGTTCCCTTTTGTTTCACATATTTTTGTGAACAAACATTTTCGGCATTTTGTTATATGAAGAACAAGCATAGAAATCGTCTAGATGTCGATTTAGATTTAAGATTAAAAATAGGAAATATTGAACCAGATGTGGAAGGAATTTTTCAAGACAAAAAAGAAGCACAATTTATTCTATAAAATTTAGGTTTAGTAGCTGTTAGACTTGTAATAATTTGTTCACTTGTAATAGGCGTTATTAAAATTAAATTAGTTTCTCTTTTATAATTAAATCATTGTAATTTTTGTGTGGTAAAACAACAAAATGTATTTTTTTTAGTGTACCTATCTAAAATCCTTTGTTTATTAGGGGCAAACCCATATCTTCTCCAAAAAAATCCTTCGCACAAGTAAAACTAACTACCATAGAGATATCAAAATTTTCAAAAGTAGGGGGTCCATGCCATGGCTTTTTTTAAAACAAGGGGTCCAGAGTAGGCCTACTTAGCTAATTGGGAACCACTGCTATAGACCAAAGCTGATCATTTTCAATACAAGACTTAGCTCCTAGAAATATTTTAGTGACTTGAGTCACACGTTCACCAAATTGAGAGCATAATCTGCTCGAGTGGCTCGGTAATTCATACACTAGCAGAAACTGTATGTTGAGCCATAATACTTTACAGCAAAAACTTAAAATAGCTGGTTAGCAATAAATTTAATTTTCTAGTTGATAAACATATATTTTTTATGAATATCAGGATAAATATTTTCTAATAATTGTGGTGTGTAGTGAAACAAATCAACACAAAATGAGAATGACACAAACACACTTCATTTAACGAGTTATTTTATACCATTTTACAACAATAGACAGAGTTTTATTTTTGTAACTTACTTTATAGAAGCACGCACATGCTGAGTTTGTTTAGACACATTGATGGAGCCTGGTGGTTTAGGCACAATAACACTGATTCTGTTGACTTAAGTGCATAAACACTGAATGAGTGTTGTTTTAGGTGCATACACACTATACTGTTGGCTTAGGCGCATAAACACTTAATGAGTGTTGTTTTAGGTGAATACTCAATGACTGTTGGCTTAGGCGCATACAAACTGAAAGAGTCGGTTGATTTTGAAATTATATTTTATGGAGGAGTGCGGCTAAAGCTGAGATTGTCTCTACTAGGGTGAATCAACCTTTAGAGTTCACAATGATGTATTGTGATTGGTTTAAATCTTGTCCCACTACCGTTCAGTTCTGCTCTAGTTTTTTGGTGAAGATGTGAATCAGTAGTTGCCTAAGAACTAAATATTAAAGTTGCTTAAGAACTAAATGGTAGTGCCAGGGAAACAAAGGGAAATACATCAACAGCTGTTGTTGTCCAGACGACTTTCAGCAGAGTAGAGAGATGCAGGCTGTGATAGAAACCATCTAAAAACTTTGGAACAACAAGAGAAATATAATTCACTCTTTACATTGTTGACACTGAACAAAGAGGACAGAGAGAAATATAGTCAACACTTCATAAAGGAATTCTAAAGTTTAACAATCAAATAACTAAGTAAATCACAAAATTAGCCAGTAATAAATCACTTAATAACATAGTAGATTAGATGTATTATAAATATTTAAAATGTGTGCAGTCCAAAATGGAAGTGCAATATGGTGAAAATTGTTTTTAAAAGATAATTGAATTGTTTGTGAAATTGAATTAAATGTGTGTTTAGAAAGTGGCACTTTTAATTTCAATTAAGGGTGAGTATTCAAGTTGGGGTGAGTGAAGTTAACTTTTTTTATTCAAAAATAAAGCTGTATAGAATTTATGAAATATTTTTGAAGATGAATCAAAGCTCAAATTGAGAATTTGACCTTCAAACACTTTGTATCCACTATCCTTAGGATATTTGAGGCTTGATTAGAGAAAATATCAAATTTTTATGAGATTTAAAAAAACTATATTAATTTATGAAATGCAACAATATAAAAATATGTATTTAACCAGACACCAGATCACTAATCTACGTCAAAATGTATGCATTATAACAAATAACATCAACATGTTACTATTTTCATAGCAACTTGGAAATTAACATATTTTAGGGAAGAAAACCTCTTATTTGCCAAATTTTCTAAATTTCCATTCAATATTTGTAGGTAATATTAAGATTTGGTTAAGCAAAATAGTATATTAACTATTTCATAGTGCAAATATTTTTTATATTGTTTAGTGTTAACAAAATATCATAGTATCATATGAATTTATAACTTCAGACATTAAACATAATTTACAAAATGTTTTATTACAAAATTTGTTTAACTTATTTCAGTCCAAGCTAATCCCTCAAGCTAATCAAGTTATCAGTTTCATGGTTGTCGTAAAAGGAATTTATTTTTCAAAGCAAAGTTGAAGCTGGTGAATAGCAAAATGAGATTGAAATTTTTGAAGCTCCTACATACACCCCTAATTTGGAAGGGTGCATTCATTCCAAGTTTGTTTGTTAAATAGGTATAAACTTATACCCTAACCAGTCTGCAATAAATTGCATTTTTTTAAGAAGAAAAAAATACATAAATGCTAAAAATTGTTCCTACTTTTCTCTATTTTCTTATCCTTTTTCCTGACAATACTTCCATAATTCATGAAAATTTAACTCAAATGTGAAAAGAGGTTTACCTTAAAGCACTAGTATTAATGTGAAAGTGTTTGGTCATTTTTCAATATCGAAAATGAAATTGATTTAAATGTTTATTTTTTAAATAGTCTGAAAATCTAAGTCATTATTTACGGTAGTAAAACATAGCCTACAGACTGACCTTGGTCATCCAGACGCTAGGTCCGAAGATGGCTGACACAAGGTGGATGAAGATGATGGTGAACTGTGCCTCAGTGACGTCAATCTTGCTAAATTTGAGAGTCCCAGACACATATGTTTGCCAGTGTGCACAGTAGAAAAGGGTCATGGCACAGAAGCACTGGAAGAACATCCAGGCCGGGTAATGGCCCAGCTGTACAGCAACGCATGCTGAGAGTGCAACAAACACTGCTCGAAAACAGGTGAGCAAAGATGGGTCAGTAAAATAACTACATACCGTACCAAATTTAGTTAAGTTATCAATACCATATCATTTCTAATATTAACTGTGAATTAATCATCAGTACTTACAGTATTGAATTTCAAAATTACATTTATTGCACTTTTGCACTTCTTGCAGAGAAATGTTTCGAAGAATTTTGACAGATGTATGTAACTTTCAATAGACATAATAGTTAACTCGAAGATATTGGGTCATGCCATTGTATTAAAATTAATTTAAAGTTAAATTACACAAGAATAAACTAAATATGAAAGGAACTAACATTGTTTCAAATAAATTATGGGTGAAGAGGGTAATTAAGAGGATTGTACCAGCATTTGCCTAGAAAGATGGGAAAACCCCATTATGTTAAAATCACCTCCAATGTCCTCAGTTTTAGCTCTGTGAACCCTGACCCCTGAGTAAAAGTAAAGCACACTAGAGCTGAGCAAGATCTGCCATGTTAGTACTAGGCCTATTGACTTCAAACTGTTCAATTTGGCAGGTAATAAGGGCGTAAATCAAACTTGGTTCAAAAGTTAAGATATGTAATGAATGGTCAGTAAATATTAAACAGAAGACTTAGATGAACATACAAAAAGTGTGTAGCATTGGGTAAAAAAAAAGTCTGATGTACTGGTATATACTATTTGACAAAACCATACCCTTAATTTATTGTAAGAAAACGAAACAATGAAAATTAGAATAGGAAGTATTGTATATCACTCAACAAAGATTGAGAGAGAAAAAAACAGTCTTACCTGTTGATATGGAGTCACAGCCATGGTCAAACAACTCCCCTAGAGGGGTGGATGTGCCAGTAAGTCGAGCCTGTTTACCGTCAATAGCATCCAGGCTTTGGTACACAAAAAGGCCCAGGGCACATATGAAGCACGCCCACCTCGGAGCCTAGAATAACATCAACATTTGAGGATAAAGGATGCAAGTCAATTTTGTAATTAAACCTACCTGAGTTAAATTCTATAAAGTGTTTACAACCCACTTGTCAATTTTTAATCACATTAGCTAATATTTTTTGGATTAAAATCAAACAATATGTGAAGACCAAGGCTAAGCCTAATCTTAGAAAAATAACTCACTCAATTCAATTAGCTACCAGCAAGGCCCCCCCCAAATTTTATGAACAAAATATATATATAGCTTTATTTATGGTTCAAACAATATCCAAATTAAGCTACAGGTACAAATTAGGGGGTTGTGTTACCATAAAAAGCACTTCAGAGAGCTTCTAGATATGTTTAATGTCCATCATTTTTCCCCGCCTACAGCAGTTAGGAAGTTATGTCACTATAAAAAAAAACTAAAGAACTTCTAGAGGTGTTTAAAAATATGGGTTTTTCCTAGCCTCTGGCACTTAGGGGGTTGGGTTACCATAAAAAAACACTTTAAATAGCTTCTAGAACTGTTTTATCACTAAGATTTTTTTCAAACCCCTGACAACTGGACCATGTACCCACCAAACCCCCTGTAAAATTATTGGCTGGCTATGGCCTTGGGTACCAGTACACCCTACATTAAGTTAGATATATTTGACAAAATGTTATGGTAGCAGGATGGTGATGTGTTCTATCCGGCCAATATAAGGATATTTTTCTTTGTTATGGTAGCAGGTTGGTATGAGTAAGACCAGTTCTCACGTGTTATTTTTAATGAATCATTGAAAATATATACAAAATGACCATCAGAACACTCATTTCATTAGAGTAAATCATTATTTAAAGCTTTCATTAAAAGTGAAAAGGAGTTCTTCCTTTGTTCATTTATAATGGTCATTATTGAACAGTGAAAACATGTACAAGAATTGATTAATTGTTTAATCGTTTTCAAGTTTTGACTCGCGTTGACAAACCCGACAGCCTTGAACGAAATTTGTGTTGCTTATTTACAGACAGTGTGTTGTAAAAGTTCTCAAAAATTATGTTTAAGTGGTGTGATGAACAAACTGGCCAATTTTTAGATTCTTATAGACAGATTGAGTGTCTGTGGAATTTAACTAGTGATTTGTATAGAAATAATATGACACGTGATACCGCTTATAAGATAATTTGTGATGATTTGAATTTGTATGTATTAAGAGTTGCCAACGTCAAGAACAAGATCAAAATAATGAGAACCACTTGCAAAATAGAAATGAATAAAATTATTAAGTCTGAAAAAAGTGGTTATGATTTGGACAATATATATGTCCCGTGATTGTTTTAGTTCAAGAAAGCAGAGTCCTTTCTTAGAGGCTTGTCATTGGCAAAAGGAAGTACGTCTAACTTGGTAAGTACTAAGAGTACACATTTTTTATTGTCAATAAAGATACATAATTTTAACTTCATACATGCATGCACGTATTGAAAAATCCAACCAATCATTTTCCACTGCCAAGGTACTGCCTTGGTATTCATGAACTTCTCAGTGTATATGTTTCGTTGTAATACTGCAGATACTCTTTGATTATTAGTTGCAGAATTCGCTAAATTAGTGATTCCATTCTTCTGACTTTGCCACCACAAGCCTGTGTTAGTGAAACCCCTGTTGATATCCTCAGAATCAACAGCTCCAGGTAGCATATATTGATCATAAGTTTTTTGGAAGCCAGTTATAAACAACACATGTTGCCTTTAATACTTTAGTAACTGTATTGCAAACAGATTTGGTTTTTCATATATATGAAATCTTGAAATAAGTATGCCAAAAGCATTTTCAGCAATTCTACATACTCTTGATAAACGATGTTAAATACTTTTGGGTTTCCGTTAGTATCACTGCTCTACTGTAGGGTTTTACAACATCCGTTCTCAATGGAAATACGTCATCTACAAAAAAAACCATGAAGGTACATGTAAAATGCTATTTTCCAATGCTTTATATAGGTCTAGAGAGCATTCCAAGAATGCTCTGGTCGTTTATGACCGTTAGTATTAACATCAATATACGAAAAGCAATAATTGTCATCGGCTACAGCCAGCCAAATAACACTGTGAGAATGCTTATAGTTAAAATATTCTGATCCCCCTCAGGGTGGGCAGCGAATCAGAATATGCTTTCCATCGATTGCCCCTAGGCAATTGGGAAAATTCTAACTTGAGTAGAAATCGTCTTGAATTCTTTTCCGTTTTTGTTCACTAATAGGCACCTGAAATAAAGATAATACAATTTTTTATTTTTTTATTTTCAGACTACCTGTGGCCTTATGTTCGCAACAAGATGATTCGGCCACAGATTTTGAGGTGGAAGATCAAGGATATATGGGATAAAATGCAAATATGGGCGTCGAAAGCAAGAAAACCACAGCATGTGCCATAAGAAAAGATGTTACTTAAAATCGAAACTATAATATGCTTGCAGTTGAAAATGGTATAAATAAACTGCAAAAAATTGTTTCTAAATGTAAAGAAGACGAGGATGAGTTTGATTATTTTTGAAAAAACATCATAGTGCAACTTAGAAACATGTCCCCTGACAGAGCACTTATTTGTCAAGAAAAACTGCAAGCTGTTATGAAAGAAAAACGTTTGATTCTGTTTCAATTAAATAGTCACCAATCATCCCCACTTTTTTTTTTGCCATCCTCAGCGTCACCTTTGTGCTCAAATGTGTCCAATAGCACTGGCGAGATCAGGATACTTTACATCAATCAAGACAGCATGGATCTAATCTGACAATCACTGATACTTTTACTGAGGATTTGAGGAATTTAAAAAATACTGGAGATCTAATTGCAACGGCAATAGCTCGCACTGGTTGGCAGTTTATTTTCTATTTCATTATATTTTTATTTCATATGGACCTTAGCATAATGATTATTTTACTAACATTATTAAATTAACTGAGTCCCACAATATCTGTGACTGATGTATTTTTTAATACAAACAATAACTTTCAAAAAAAAAGTTTTTTTTTACTTACCTGTATAAAGTCCTGTAAACATTTATTTATCACTTCACAAACTTCAGGAAGAAACTGGGAAATACTATTCTTAGGTAATCTATACAGCCCAGAAAGTGTAGCAAAATTGTCCCCTGTGGCTAAGTACCTAAGAATTACTTGTGGCTTTAGGCGATCTGGTAAAGAAAGCATCCCTCATAGCAATATCTTGTCTCTGTATTTTTGGAGTCACTGTTTGTAAAAGTATTTCGAATTTATCTTCACTCATTCATAGATGGTGTCTATAAGACTCTGTGTCTTCGAAATAACTTTTCACTAGCATCCAGTGTATTTCTATATAAAACCCATCTACAGTACTTTTTGTTTAGTATAATTTCTAGCACGTGTGATAACTGCACACATATTTCATGAACAGCAGCTCGCATTAACCTTTTACATGGCACCATTTCTATAAATGAAACACTAGTTGGTCAGTCACATCATGATCATCATAATCAATAAAACATGTGAACCAATTCCTTTCATTTTCATTGAAAATGATATGTGAGAACTGGCCTTCGATAAAAATATAAGAATTTATTGTAAAACATGAGTAATAGTAGAACATTGTAACAAACATTTTCATAAATAGATGCACAGAGATCACAACTTTATAAAAGTCAAAAACAAGAGAATGTCAACAGTTCTAAACATTGGGTGCATACTAAAAATTTCACAAGACTCACAAAATGATACTGTATGTTAATATGTTTGGTTCTTTTGTGAAAGAGTTGGTTGACAAAAGGTTTATGAACTGACTGGCTGTCATTAAGTATTGTAATGACAATTTTTCTCCAAGCAGTTCATATTTGAGGTTTTGTAAAAATATTGCTTCTTCAGTTCCTTTATTGAGACATATATTAAGCTTTGGTGCTGCTGAGTGCTACTGTGTGCTTTTTTAACTTTCTCATGAAACAGTAGCTTCTTCAGTCTTATGCACACAGCTGCTGTAGAAATTTTTATCTAATTTGCTACTGCCCCAACCAGCGTCGACAAATCCAGTCAACTTTCCATCAATCTTCTGATACACTAGGCACCAATCCACTGTGCCTTTTAAATATTGCCGGATTCTTTTTGCCTTTGACTAGTGTTTTTCATCAAATGTATTATATTGACTTAGAAAACTAACAGTATGAGTAAGACCAGGAAAGCCTATATGTCATTGCCATGTACATCAAACATCTGAACAACGCTTGATACAGGAAAGGTGGTGGATTTTTTCCCTTCGCTTTTCACTTTTTTCCAAATTTAGTCCAAGTTCTGCAGGTGTTGAAACAGATTTGCAATGAGTCATCCCAAATTTCTCAGTACATTTTTAATGTAGGATTGTTGATCCAAATAAATGGCTTCGTTTTCCAGTCATATCCTCATCCCTAAGTTTTGAAGAGCCTCACCCAAGTCCTTGATTTTGAAATTTTCCATGAGCTCATATTTAACTGTCCTTTTTTATGTTTGTTATTACATAAAATCAAAAAGTCATCAACATAAATGACAATTATACAAATGTGTTTGCCATTGACATGATAAATGCATGGTTCACATTCTGACTTCTTAAAATTAATTTTCATTGAAAGATCATGAATTTTTCATAACATGCTCTTGAGGATCACTTAAACCCATAAAAGGTTCACTTTAAAACCTATACCTTCTTTTCTTGCAGTTTAGCCACAAAATTCTCAGGTGGTTTTATACAAACAAGCTCTTTTAGTTCACTGTTGAACTTGAGAAAATCAATTACTATATCCATATAATATAATTAAATCCAACTTACAAGCCAAAGCAAACAAAAGTGTAGAATTTTTCACTACAGGAGAAAAAGCCTCGGTGTAATCCATTCCATATTTTTGGGTGAAACCTTTGCAACAAATTGTGCTTTATACTGCATTATATATCCATTAAAATCAATTTTAATTATGAATACCCATTTGGTTTTGATTGCTTTTTTATCTTTCGGTTAATCTATCAATGACCAATCATCATCCTCTTTGAAAGATAAATATTTGCTTGTCAAAGTGTTCTGCCAAATATCTCTATCATCTCCAGATTGGGTCTCGCTGTTGTGAAAAGTTTGTCCCAAATGACACTATTAGCTGCATAGTCTGGATATTCCCTTGGTCTTATCGCCCCCAATGGATATTGTGTAAACTCTAAAGCCAAACTTTCAACCTCTGGTTCAGTGGCATTTCCCTCATACTTGCATAAAGTCTTTGTTCAATCCCAATCAGAAGTTTCTCTTGATTCTTCATTCGATGCTGAGTCTTGAAGTAGGATTGGAAAAAAAAGAAGAAGAAAAAAGTATTTTCTTTGTTGTTTTCAGTCAGCTGATTTCCGTTCCTCATTCTGCCAGGCTTAGCTTCAAGGAAAATCATATCATGGGACGTAACCATTCTTTTTGTATTTTCAGAGTCAGTTAGATGGTAAAACCTTTTGTTTTCTAATCGTGCCCAACAAAACTTTGATTCTTACTTTTCAGATCCAATTTCTTTCAAATTTCTTTTAATTTATGGGCATATGTTATGCAATCAAAAACTCTTAAATTACTATTGTTGGCCCTTTTGCCAGTCCATGCTTCCTCAGGTGTGATACCCTCTGATGCTTTTATGGGTGAACGATTTTTCAGATGAATCACAGTATTTGCAGCCTTTGCCCAATATTGTTTGTTTAAATGAGCACCGTGAAGTAGGAAGTGTGTCTTTGCTATTGTGGTCTGATTGGCACATTCAGTTACACCATTTTGTTCTGGGCAATGTGGTACTATTCTTTGATGACTAACACCATTTTCTGCTTTTGAAAAACCAACATGGATGCCATAATTAAAGTCTTCTTCTCCATTGTCGGTTCTAATACTCTTCAATAGTTTTCCTATCTGATTTTTGGCAAAAGCTTTTCATTCTTTGAATTTCAAGGTAACATCTTTTGTTCTTAAGAAATAACCTAAAGTCTCTCTGGAAAAACCATCAATAATAATAATTGTAAACATGTACTTGCACCTCCATGAGATTTCTCACTTATGAGCCCACACAGGTCATAATGGACTAGCTGAAGAAGATCTGTGGCTTGCTTCTTGCTTCTCTGAAAGCCATCTCTCAATTGTTTTTTCTCAATACATGGTATACTTCTCCTGTAAAATTGCCACCAATGGCCGTGCCATTTTTCAACAAATTTATTGGGACTTTATTTAAGTGGCCAGTCAACAGTGTCAAAGTTCTTGTGAAATATTTCTTGAAACCACATTAGCCCTTTATCATATTTGAATTCCAAGTAGTTTTAGAAGGAAGCTCAAAATCTATGTCCAGTCTACAAAGACCCTCTGTGTTCCTTGCACTAGCTATAGCCCTACCATTAATTTTATATTCCTGATTCTGGTAGATTTTGCACTCTTCTGATGAAAAAATAACAAAATCTTTGTTCACCATTAATATTTATCATAGCATTTACATGGCCTCCACTTTTAAACTTCTCATTGTTTGCTAATTGACTTCAAAACCTGTTGATTCATCATTAAACTCATAAAGCCAAAATGTGTCATCATATTTGCAGTATCTGCAGAGTCTACATACAAATACCTTTGTTTTCATCATCAAAGCAATACACAAATACATTTTTTTTACTTTTTTTTTTGTTCCCACTAAATTGCGACTGGTTACCTTTAGATGTGTTTTTCAATACAAATACCTTTGTTTTCATCATCAAAGCAATACACAAATACATTTTTTTTACTTTTTTTTTGTTCCCACTAAATTGCGACTGGTTACCTTTAGATGTGTTTTTCTCATGCTTTTAGCATTTAGAAATCAGAAGCTTTTTGCCCAATTTCATGACACTTAAAACATACTTCTTTTCTTGGTTACTTATTTCTTTCATGAATTTTGGAAAATAAAGCAGTATCAGAATTCGATTGATCTTTTTCATGCTTCAAATCCTCTTGAAGAAGTTTTGCTTTTAAAAGTTAACTACTTATTTTTGATCCTGTACACTATCGCCATAGTAATGAGTCAAAGGAACTAGGCAAACCACTTAAAATAACTGCAAAAAAATGTTGGGCATTAGCCATAATCTCAGTTACATACCTTCCATCGACTTAAAATGCTCTAATTTGAATCCAAAAAGTATTTTGAGAAGTGAGGTGCCTTATAAGTACCTTTATTCTCTTAAGATTTTTTAAGATTATCCCACACAACTTTCACAGTCTTGGTGTTTCTAACAAGATAGTTTTACCACTAAACAAATTTTAGCTCTTGCTTTATGCGGGGTTTTTTTCATATAGTTGTTTTGGGTTCATTTTTGCGCCAATTTCTGGCTCTATACAACACCATAAGTCTTTGTGAAACAAACACATTTCCAATGTAAATTTCCACTTACGATAATTTGACATCCCTTCAAGCATTTCCACAGTTGGAAGTCCTGCATTTCTGTCTCTCATCATGCTTAGTATTTACTTGCAACCGAAACTTAGACAAATTTCAATGAAGAGTTTAATTTTTGTATTTTGAATACTACACACTGGGTTAGCAAATTTGAGATGGAAAATGTTACACAAACTTCGTTCACTCTACAAATTACTCAATCATGAAATTAAATCGTGTACTGGTCCCATAGCCTGATAAAAATATAGGAATGTCTTGGAATAAAACAGCAGTAATAGTAGAACATTGTAACGAACGTTTTCATGCATGGATGCACAGAAATCACAACTTTAAATTTAGTCAAAAACAAGAGAATATCAAACAGTTCTAAACAGTGAATAAATATATACCAAAAATTCCGCAAGACAGCGTTAGTGGTGCATAAAGAACAAACACATTGGATTACATTTCTAACATGGTGATGTGCTCTATCTGGCCAATACTAGCCTATTTTTCTTTGTTATGGTAGCAGGATGGTGATGTGCTCTATCTGGCCAATACTAGCCTATTTTTCTT
>CABFOW010006833.1:9819-28726 GCA_902141385.1 Timema californicum
CCCCCCCCAAACACTAAAAAGGGTATTTGCAATGACGTCTGTCTGTCTGTGTGTCTGTTTAAACTTGAAAGTAGTTTAAGAAAGGGCGAAAAGAGAAAAAATCGATTTTATCAAAATCGACTCTAACGATTTTGATTAAAATTCGTATCTAGGTGTTGATTAAGAATATAAATAAACTGGCTATTTACATTTTAGCATGAAAATTAATTATAGGGTACTTTAAAGAAACAGAAACTTCCTTATCTCCGCAACTATTTGAGATACTAAATAACTTATCATTGCAAAATTGTAGCACTATTAAAAATAAAAAACTTTAATATGAAATATATTTTTATAAATCCAACAGTTTCTGAGATATTGGCAAATATATTAATATAATTTTGTGAAATTTAGTTGTAAAGAGATACTACTTAAGTTTTAATGCAATAATTATCCGATGCCATAATGTAATTACATATAAGTAAGGCTCCAAAAGTTTATGTTGTTTTTACTTAAACCTCTTAGTAAAAATGTTTGTACAACAATGTTATATATCCATTTTAGACTCAATAGTCAATATTTACATTTTTTATTGGTCAAAATTTATAAACGAGGAATTTAATAGCTATGCGATGGCATGAAGATTTGCAACACCTAATAAAATGTCGAACATTTTAACCGAAAGTTGAAATTTTATTACGTAGTGTTGACCCTTGTGGACCCAACATTGATCTTTTTTATCGGTCCAAACATACAAATGAGGACATCCAATCTTTAAAAACAAAATTATAAAATTTAAAACCGGGACTAAAAAATGTTTTACACAGGTGTAGGGCAATATATGCTTGGGTCTGCTAGTGTATTTTATTTCGGTTCACATATATTACGAGTTTTGAGTAAATATCGCAATTTTAAAACAATAGAGCGAGAAAGTCCGTGCGGAGTTCTGTACAATTTATTAGTTAAGCCACATCAAATATAATTTTTCTTAATTTGTTTTGTGTGTATTAATTCTAATGCTTGACATGATTAAAATAAATGAGAAAAGTACACATTGGGACTGTTAAATACAAGTATCCCTCGTTATACGCGATATGACTTTACGCGTTTTCTCTATAACGCGATTAAGGAATAATAAAAATAATACATTGTCAGCTGTAATTTCGCAGTCATCCTGTGTGGTGATGCCGTGACCTTGTGCGCATACATTCCAGTTAGGACAACAATCTTTACTATACAGTTTGGTGTTAGCGGGCTGGGGGTGGTATTGACAACATTGGAGATGCATGGGCAGAAGTTAAACAGTCCTGTATGAAGGGAGTTTGGAAACATATTTGGCCTTAAGTTTCCGATTCTCATGATTTTGATACTGAATACGAGTTTTACAATTCAAGACATTACATAATTGGCATAGAAAGATGTTGAGTTTTGGGACATAAGCCAGGCAAATGTGGATGAATTGCTACAATTACACTCAACATAACTCACCAATAAAGATCTTCAAGAAATGGAGAATGGCATAAAGGATAAAGAAGAAGAGTACTATGGGGTTGAGCTTATCAAACAATTTCAACAAAACAAATTGCTGAATTTTTAAAGCACATTTACAGTGCAATTAGAATTAAGGAAAAGAATGATCCTAACATGGCTATAAATGCCAAAGTTGCCAGAAAGATTGAGTTGTTTGGCTTGGTACAAAGCACTCTATAGATAGGGGAAGAATGCTGCCCGTCAGCTGAGTCTTGACCATTTCATAAAAAAAAGTTGAAAATATTCAGTCTAATGACCCAGGGCCTTCACGACAGTAAGAGCTGCCATGCAAGCACATTCAAAAGAGCAGGAGCTTACAGTCCAAGGGCCATCAAGAGAGCAAGAGCATGTCGTCCAAGGGCCATCAAGAGAGCAAGAGCCTACCGTCCAAAGGCCGTCAAGAGAACAACAGCTTACCATCTCAGAGCCTTCAAGAGAGCAAGAGCCTACCATCCCCAGGGCTTTCAAGAGAGCAAGAGCTTACCATCCCAGGGATTTCAAGAGAGCAAGAGCTTACCGTTTCTAGAGTCTTCAGGAGGACAGGAGTTTACCGTCACAGGGCCTTCCAGAGAGCAAATGCCTACCATTCCAAGGCCTTCAAGAAAGCAAGAGCTTACCATCCCAGTGACTTCAAGAGAGCAAGAACTTACCACCCCAAGGCCTTCAAGAAAGCCAGAGCTTACCATCCCAATGCCTTCAAGAGAGCAAGAGCTTATCATCCCCAGAGCCTTTAAGAGAGCAAGAGCCTACCATTCCAGTGCCTTCAAGAGAGCAAGAGCCTGCAGTCCAAGGGCCACCAAGAGCGCAAGAGAGTGATACTCTAGGTTTACCAGATCCAGTTAATTTATCATGCGATTGAAGATTAACAGTAAGTGTACCTGTAACGTTGTATTAATTAGATAAATGTATTAAAAATTACGTTTACAAATTTCAGGGATTGAAGATTGACAAAAGTTGTAGGCTATTGGTACCTATAGTTTTGTACTAGTTAGATAAATTAATAAAAATTGCATTCATTTACAAGTTTTAGGTTTTTATTTACTTTTTTCCTTTGGAGTAATTCTTATCTCACCCATGTTACGATCAATTTTCTTTACGCGTTTTCGTGTTACGTGATTATTTATCAGAACCGATCACTCGCGTAGTGCGAGGGACAGCTGTATTACTTTTCCCTGGTATTTTTTAAATCTTAAAAATATTATCCCCCCAAATAAAAACGTTCCTGCGCCACTGCGGGTATGGAATGGGTGGGCTACCTGCTAACACCAGGAATTTGACTACGCGTTAACTGCATTCAACAAATAAATATCTACATTTATAAAATGAAAACAGATTTGTTTGAAACATATCTAAGAAGTATGCATATCAATTTTCTGTTATCAAACGTAAAACTAAAGTTATAAACGACTATAAGAAATCTAATAAGATATGGGTGAGTTGGGTGGTTGCTTTAGAAAGTGCACACACATTCGCATGGACAAAAAAGGGCAAACCATTTTTATTCGACAAGAAAAAACATCTTCAGTTCAACAGGATAGAATTTAATCACCAAATTACTCATAAGTTATTTTGTGCAGTGTTAAAGTGGGTTTAGTATAATAATAATAATAATAATAATAATAATAATAACAAATATAATAATACAAAATTGACATTAACCAGACCTCAAATGTTTTGCCATAAAGAGTAACTTGTAAAGTTTGGAATATTAAAATTTTCAATCGTCTTAATCGATTAGATCTGGAAACTGCGCGCTTTATAAGACCTATAGCCGTTTCAACTTAGTTTTTTTCCTAAAGTATTTCTCCCCATCTTCCTTCCAACCAAATTCGTGTACATTTCATCTACACTTTTATTTTATTAAATGGAAATAAATCGAGGAGCAAAAATCAAACTCTGATTCTAAGAATGGTCCATCTATAAGCCCTATTATATTTTCCAGGCACCGTCTGTGATGAAAATAGGTCTCCTAAACTAGTGTTTAGCAGCGGTGGTTCGCGGACTGCAACCAGTACGTGAACTCTTTGCTACTAATTCACAAATAAATTGTTAGTTATAAATATAAATTGTATTCGAATAACGCGTATGAAAATCACTATTTATTATAGTTTATTATCACAATCAATTAATATTGAAGCTTAAGTTATTTAATTCGTGGGTCAAACAAATATATATTCATGGGAGGCTCACGCAAGCCCTCAAATACATGTTTGTGATATTTATTTAGGCTACTTTTTTCATAGCACAGCGTATTACTACCAGCTCAGGTTATACGCATATTTACTAATTAAGCTTCTGTGTTAGGGACGAGGAAAGTTGAATTTAGAGAATTTGCGTGGAGGGAGAGTGTAAAACCTGCAAGGAAAAACTACTCTCAGTACACCCAACCGGTGTTCGAACCCCGATCTCCCGACCATCAGCCATCTAGTATATTGAGATAGTAACGCCTTAGTTAGACCATTTGGCCACTGAATTGGGTTTTATTTATTTGTTTGTTGCTAGTCTCGTGTGTGAAATGAAATTGAACCTAAACACGTAATTCGTTGATCAGATTAGAAGACTGTTTACTATTTTATACCGGTCACAATAATTTAATATCGACACTAAAAGAGTCGCCAAAACTTTATAACAAATTTAAACAATTATTATTATTATTATTATTATTATTATTTGTAACGGGTTGTTCTTCCCCAATCCCTCCCTGTACCTTTCCGGTCCTTTATAAGAAACTAACAATTTGGCTGTTCCGTTAATTAGAGGAGGTCTGGAGCCACTGTTGTTGACCTGTGGTCGGTCTCTTGAATCACTCAGCCCCAACGCGGAGTAGACTACAGGCCCCGTGGGTCTTCGTTGCGTCAAGAATTGGATGAAGCCGATTAAGTGATTCAAGGCCGTCACAAACTGTCGACGAGCGAGGTGAAGAGTCTGGAAGCTTTCCTTCTCGGCACAATCTACTGTATTTCTCTATAGTCGGATCGACATAAGAATAAACTTACCCAATGGTGCGAAAATATGCTTAAACCTAATGTCTACACATTCCCTTTTTTTCTGTCGAGTCTTACTACCCGTTCAGGTTATACCCATGTGTTTTAACTTCAATAGGGTAGTGGGCGAGGAAGATATCATTTAGATAAATTTACCCGCATTTGCGGGGAGAGAGTGTGGCAAAAATGTAGGGGAAAACAGCTCAGTATGCCAGGCGGAATTCGAGTCCCAACCTCCCCGTCGCCAGAAAGCCATACATAACACAAACTAATACTGTACATAATGATTGCCCACAAGATCAGCCCCTGATAATTGGATACAATTTAACCAAGTGAAAAATGACCACCTAAACACGGGAACCGAACCAGGAAGCTTTGAGTGTGAGCGTCTATGTCCTACCACTGAGCTATCCAAGGCCGTATTTAGAGCTGTGGTGGGCACGGGGCTGTTGAAAATCGGAGGCCCCAACATTAAACAAGTATTATTCATTTCAACGTGCAAGTATTGTACTTATTATTAATATTATTATTTTACCAAATTAACTGTTAAAATCTCAATGTTAAAGCTGTTATTTAAATAAGGAACTAATGTAATTACAATAAATTAGATTTGTTAAAAATAAATGGTACTGAACTCCGCACGGACTCTCTGGCTCTATTGTTTGAAAATGGAGATATTTACTCAAAGCTCGTAATATATGTGAAACGAAATAATATACACTATCAAACCCAAGCATAAATTGTACTATACTTGTGTAAAACTTTTTTTTAGCACAGGTTTTAAATTTTATAATTTTGTTTTTTAAGAATTAATGTCCTCATTTGTATGTTTGGACCGATAAAAAAATATCAATGTTGTGTCCACAAGGGTCAACACTTCGTATTAAAATTTCAACTTCCGGTTAAAATGTTTGATATTTTATTAGGTGTTGCAAATATTCTGCCATCGCTTTACTATTAAATTCCTTATTTATAAATTTTGACCAATAAAATATATAAATATTGATTATTGAGTCTAAAATAAATATAGATCATTGTTGTACAAACATTTCTCCTGAAAGGTTTAAGGAAAAACAACATAAACTTTTAGAGGCTTACTTATATTTAATTACATTGGAGAATTATTGCTTTAAAACTTTAGTATCTCCTTACAACTAAAGCTTACGAAATTGTATTAATATATTTGCCAATATCTCAGAAACTGTTGGATTTATAAAAATATATTTCATATAAAAGTTTTTTATTTTTAATAGTATTACCATTTTGCAACGATAAGTTATTTAGTACCTCAAATAGTTGCGGAGATACGGAAGTTTCTGTTTCTTTAAAGTACCCTACAATTAATGTTCATGGTAAAATGTAAATAGCCAGTTTATTTATAATCTTAATCAACACCTAGATACGAATTTTAATCAAAATAGTTTGAGTCAATTTTGAGAAAATATATTTTTTCCCCTTTTCGGACTTTCTTAAACTATTCTTAAGTTCAAACAGACGTCATTGCAAATACCACTTTTTAGTGTTTGGGGGGTCGTGAGACGTCGGCATCCATCAATATTTCAGGTGAGATTTTCTTTTACGGTCGCATTACTTTTTTTTATCTCTTGTGTTCAAAAAGTTTTAAAAAATATATATATATTTACGTATAGCTTGAAAGTTATTGGTTTTATAAAAAATATGCTTCTTATAAAATATTTGTATTAAAAAGAGACCTACATATTTGTAACGATAAGTAATTTCATATCTAAAATAGTTTAGGAGATTTAATAAAAGAATTATTTACGCATCAGACCGGAGCCCTTAAAGTCATTTTGCCGAAATATTAAGAGAATCCATTTTGTTTGGAATATTTAGAAATGTTTTGAAACGAAACTTAATCAAAATTGTTAGAGCCGATTTTGAGAACATCGACTTTTTCTCTTTTTGCCCTTCATTAAACTACCCTTAATTTTAGGGTTAGATATCCAATTCCAAAAAACCCTCGGAGCAACCCTATGGAAACCCTAGATACCAAGTTTTAGCCCAATCAGTAAAATAGTTTCGGCTCTAGTTGGAGAGACAGACAGACGGAAAGTAAAAAACAACTTTTTTGGATTCGAAGGGTCATGAAACGTCAAGATTCATCAAAATCTTGAGTTCGATTTTTTTGACGATCACAATACTTTCTCTACCTGTAAGATAGCGAAAAGTAAAAATATATAAATATTTTGTTTATTTTTAGTTAATAAGAGTGAAAAATAATGGCTGGGAGAAAGCTGCCATTGTTCCTTTCAATAATGAAAAACCCAGTAAGAATGAATGTAAGAATTATAGGGCAATTAGATTGTTGAGTATTTCAGGCAAAGTTTTTAGGAGAGTTTTAATTGATATGGTGTATAAAAAAATGGTGGACAATATTTGGGGTGTTCAATGAAGTTTCAAACCAGGTAGAGGTTGCATGGGCCAGATATTTGCATTGCAACAACTGCTTGATAAATGTATTGCAGTAAGTGTATTGTGCATGTGTTGATCTGGAGAAAGCGTACGATAGGGTGAGTAGGAGTATGTTATGGAATGTTCTGAGAGAATATGGTGTAGATGCATGGTTAGTAAATGTAAATATGGCGGTGTATGAAGGAAGTAAATCGTGCGTTTGGGTAGACAAGGTTGTGTTATGTTTCTATAGGTGTTTAATGTAGTCGTGGGTATGAGGAATGCTTGTGAGGACATTGTTGGTGTACAAATGCTCAATGTTAATGTGGTGCTATATGCAGAAGATGCCATAATAATAGCTGAGAGTGAAAGCGCCTTGAAAAATGCATTAAATAATTTGAATGTGGCGTCAGGCAGGATGGCTCTTCGTATAAATGTCTTCAAAACTAAGGTGATATTTTTTTATAGGGACGGATCAAGAAATGATTATCTACTGAGTATAATTAATTAAAAAATATTGGAATAAATGAATTATTTTATGTATCTGGACAAAATGTCCAGTAAAAGTGGAAGAATAGATGGTGAAATCGACAATTGGGTTAATGTATCTCGGAGATTAATTGGATTTATGTGGACTATTGCAAAGAATGAATTAATATTGAAAGAGGCAAATATGCCAGTGTATTCAAATGTGTTAACGCCAACATTGTACTATGGATGTGAAGCGTGAGTTTGTCAATAGAAACACAAAAGCAAGGTGAATGTTGTCAGAATTAAATATCTAGGAAATGTATGTAGCAAATCTCGTGTGAATAGAGTAAGTAATGAATGGGAGCTTAATGAGTTAGGTTTGAAAGGGAATCCAATAGGTCAATGTGAAAGAAGTGGCTTACGTTGGTTTGGGTATGTTGAGAGTATGAGTGTGGATCGATTGACGAAGCAAATATATGAAGGTAGAGGCTGTTGATCAAAAGAAAGGGGTATACCATGTTAAGACATGGCTAAATATTGTAGACGAAAGTGTGAAAAAGAGAAACATTAAGAGTTTTAAGAATAGAATAGCATGCATGATTGGGTGTATGGATGTTGTTGAAGCGAAGGGAGTATGCAAGGATAGGGAAGTGTGGAGAAAGTTTGTGAGGATGGATTAAGTAGTTAGTTGTTTTATGAGCTACATGCACAGATTATTGGCTACCTCATGAGAGAACGGCGTGATTAGTTATGTATGTCTGTAAAATAATGGCAATAACTTACTTTTTTTTAAATATTATTCATACATATAAATATTCATGATTAAGTTTGTGGAGACTCTTATTTGGAGATGTCTGTCGCTCTCTCATAAATCAGGGCCCGGAGCCATTTAATCACTAAGTGTAGGCATTGTTTCTAATTTTGGTACCTGGTGAAAGGGCCAGTTTTATAGCCAGACTTAATACGCCTTGAGTGCGGCTCGGTACCAAATACAAGACACCTACATGAGATCGAATGGAATGCGCCAGTTTCATATGGTCTAGATAGGTGTTGTCTTGTATTTGGTATCAAACCGCACTTGAGGCGTACTAAGTCTGACAATGAAACTGGCCCTCAGTACGCCTCAAGTGATGCTATACTAAATGTAAGACAAAACCTACCTAAACAACAGGTCTCATGATATAGTGGTCAGCGCCTCTGGCTGCTGACCTAAAGGTCTTGGGAGATTTTTCTGGAAAGGAAAATAATTTACATGGTTACCAGGGGTTGTCTATTTAGACCCCGCACGCACATGCTATTTTGAGTCGGCCAACTGATAGCTATGCGCACAACAGCCGAGTGAATAGATGATCGATTGAGATGTCCACGTACATGCAACACAAAAGTTTATCAACTAACCTTTTTCCACCAGTCCTGACATAGATTTGGTCTGGTAATCCGCCAAAGAAAATTGAAACGGGAGAAACAATTTGCTCCTCTTACGACATTCAATAAATAACCTATCAGAACACCAAATGGAGAGGTTGCATCCCTCCAGGAGAGACTATCAGTTACGTTGAGATAAGAAAACATATTCCCACACTGGTTACAATGTAATTTATTTATGATATACAATTTTTTTTTGCATTAATAATTCTTGTCAAAGTAGACATTCTTAGCTTCTCTCACAAATTGCGTAGTTCTAAGAACTGTTTTCTGATTCATGACAGAGCTTTCGGCATCCATTTTTCTTTATTCAAATCAAAGCAAACTATTCACTGAAATACAAATTATCTTCAATGTAGGCCTAGACTCATGAAAAAGAATAGTGAAGTCAGCCCCCCCTCCCCCCGTTGTATGTACGCGCAAACACGTTAAAACCTATAAGTTACGATAAAGTTGGCCACCGACTTCAGAGTTGCACCAATTGTAGCAAAACACAAACTATTTAATCGGTCACATATGGGTCAATAGCTCTCAATGATGCAACTAAACAGTTGGCCGACTTAAAATTGCATGTGCGCGATTAAGTTAGATTTGAGATTTGTATTGGCTTTACCCCATTAAGTTCACTATAATCATCCACTCATCTCATCGGGACATGGAAAAAGCCTCCAAGAAAAGGATGTACGAGTATTAGGGCCTACATTTGGGCGTCTCCAGGGCAACGATACATTAATACTGGCTGATCTTTCCGCAAACACAACTACATATTGTCGTAGCCGAGACACGCTATTATTGTTATTATTATTGTTATTATTATTATTGTTACTTACCTTAAATAGAATGGAATGGGCCTCTTTCGCATATGAAAGTGGCCCATTCTATTCTGGTCTAGATAAGTGTCATCCTGTATTTAGTATCTAGCCGCACTTGAGGCGTACTAAGCCTGACTATGAAAGTGGCCCAATCTATTCTGGTATAGATAGGTGTCGTATTTAACTAAGTTTAACGCCACACTTGAAGCGTACTCAATTTGACTATGAATTTAGCTCAAAATATAGGCCACTCAAAACTATCCACAAACACAACAAAGGCTATCAATAAAATTTAGTTAAAAGTGACCTTGGAAACCAAATGAGCCAGAACAACTTAGTGGTAGGCAGAGCCTTGTCATGCAAATCCAAAGGCAACGTCCTGGGTTCGACTTCCATATTTATATTGTCACATTACACTTTATTGAACCAGAGTATATGAGCTTGACGTCTCGTCCACTTATCTACCAATGCGATTGGGAAATGTTCTGAACACATTTATAGCAATTATTTTATTCAAACCCTCATTCCAATAGACATAAAAACTGCGAGTAGCTTATAGGCATTTAATAACAACCGAGACAGGCAGACACACCTTACTGCCATCAATGAAAAAGAAGGGCCTCTCTTTATTTTATTTTAGAGAATGTGACAACCCTATCCATAAACTATCGGTGTAAATATTCGGATAGCTGCAACGTATACTAAACTAAGAGCACACAAAAAGCTTCCACTGTAATCTTGACCGACTCAAGTTTCATGGCAAAGAATTATCAGAAGTAATGGCTTTGTTACTAACAAAGGCCACTTATAAAAGAAAAAAAAAGTGGACTTTGTTTCGTGGTTTGAGCTACGTAATATGTTCTTATCCCACCCATGTGCACATAACAATGAGCCATACGAGATACCAGTTTGATTAACTACTATTATGTCCTTCTAGTTCTGAAAAGCTTACACTATGATGATAACGCTTGAGTTCATTACCGAGTGTGACAATTTCTCGAAACAAACAAATTGATAAAACTTTTAATTTTATACTCCGGAGCCTAAGCAATCCATGAACACAGTTATATTTTTTCAGATTGAATTTAATCGTAATAAAATGCGGGCACTCCTCGATTAATGGATGAAAAATAAAGCGTGGTTTCCCAAATAAAATATTACAGGCGTAGCAGTGATGCACCCAAAAATCTACTTTTTGAGGTAAAAGGGGGCATTCATTGTATCGAAGCTATTAGTACTATACTTTTATACTATTGATAATTTAAGGGTAATGTATTGTTTTTAGCAACGTTTTACAACTCGTTCTTTACGCTTATGTAGGCTACTAACTACGCTATTTTTTAGGGATGAGGAATGTTATATTTAGAGAAAGTGCACCCACATTTACCTAGAAGGAGAGTCAAAAACCACTATGGAAAAAAACCTCAGCACACCCAACCGAGATTCAAAACTCTCATCATCGGCAGTTTAGTCTACTGCGAGTGTGTTGCTTTAGACCACCGAAGCGGGTAGGGGTAATATTAATGTCTACTAAGTCGTTAGCCTTGTCTTAAAATTTAGCTTATCCATTTGGCACATTTCCATTACTTTTTATATCATTTTGTTTATTATTATTTGAGATCTTGAAAGGGACTAGAAGGGAGAGGAATACCCCTTGGTGCGCCACTAAAGAATGGTAATATGTAAAATAGATATTTAAAGAAAACCCCTCACTACACCTGGCCTGTATTCGATCCCCGATCTCTCCATCACCAGCAAACCAGATCAGATGCCTTAGCCCGTGTTCTATAGAAGCGAAGCGTATAACCCGAACGGGTAGTAAGACACGGTGCTAAATATTATTATTATTATTATTATTATAGAAGCGAGTTTTTAGTGTGCATTCGAAGGTTGAAGAGGTTATTATATTAATTTTTTTATTTAGCACCGCGTCTTACTACCCGTTCGGGTTATACGCTAAAGAGGTTATTGGTGGATAAGAATGTTACAGCCCCTTTCAAGTATAAATCAGAAATAGGGCCGTGGCCAGGCGAAAATGTTGGGGGGTAGGGGGGCCGGGTAGAGGATAAGGCAGAGATTAATTGGTTTAAGTTTTATAAATTTGTTTAACATTTAAAAACTAACATAACACCTGCACCTTCAAATTGCGAACATTTATATTAAGCTATTCTTAAATTAAGGTTGAGGTGGGGACATAACTAGGCAGGGGTATTTCAGGGGTGGGAACACTGCCCTTTGATAATAATCCCCCCTGGAATAAATTTGCTCTCCCCGTGGTTTCACCCCTTTTTATTTTCTCGAATATAATATAATTAAAAACAAACTTCATCATATAACTTCATAAGATATTGAATTTAAAAAAATAATTAAGGCGAGCATTGTTCTAGATATTATCTTCTATGGGCATCAAAATGTCAAAAAGGTTTTCTGATGTAATATCACTTCTAAGAGATTCTAGAAAAGAATAATTTCCAAATAAATTCCAGCTGATGGAAAGGACTATTCCAATAGCTTAAGGACATCTTATTCTCAAAAATTTACTGGGTGAGAGACCCCGGAGCCAATTAAGGTTGAGGAGTCATGTTCCCCAGAACTATTTTTGTTCAATTAAACCCTCTACCCTACATAAATATGGTTCCACCATCTCTGACCCAAATGACTCTTACACACATGGGACACAGAGGTATTAAAAATGGTTACCTATGGCCGGGGGAAGAGGTTGGGGCAGTTTGTGACCTGGGTTGTTAACCCGATCTTCGGAGGACTCTGTCTACAGACAGATTTAGATAGGAATACACTTTTATGACAGTTATAAAAGTTATTTAAAACAATATTTATACAGCCATACGCCAAATCATGTGATCTGCAGTAGTCACATTTGATACCTGAAATTATTAATACCTATATAATAGCACTAATCAAATACCTGGTTAAATGTAATCAATTTTGACCGCAAATAAATGTTTGTATTTTATAAAAGGCTATTCCTAGGTACTTAAACTAGAATAGACTAGATTGACTGTTCGTTTACTGAAATTATTAGTGTTAGCTTGGAAAACCAAACTTAGAATTTGGACTACGTATACCAGTTCAACCTACGCAATAACGAACACTAGTCTACACTCCACTCTAAATTAGCTAGAACTAAAAAACATTCACACAACACAATATTTATAACACGCAATTATCTCCAGGTAGGCTGTTCTCAATATGTCGTTGTTTATATTTTCGCAAACTACAAGCAGTTGAGGGCAGATAGCTGACCTCTTCCTTAGCCTAGCTGACCTCTTCCTTAACCTATCACTCTTATTTTCTTTGCCGACTCATTTGCGAAGTGTTTTCGGAACTACAGTTCGATTAGTTTCCAGTTAAAAGGTTTTGTTGTTTCCTTAACTCAATCAATGTCTTATCGCTTCCACAATTGTTATTAATTTTTTTTATTGTTATT
The DNA here is from genome assembly GCA_902141385.1 of Timema californicum. Lineage (NCBI taxonomy): Eukaryota > Metazoa > Arthropoda > Insecta > Phasmatodea > Timematidae > Timema > Timema californicum. Next base: position 22,881 of record CABFOW010006833.1, read on the forward strand.
GTTATTTTCATAATTCTTATTTAGTGCTAACGGGCTCCATAACTTTGTATGCAATGCCTATAAAAATGACAATAACAAACTTTGATATTTATGTTACCAAAACACCGAGACAATATTAATGTTTCGATTATTTTTTTAATGGAAAATAATACCATGCCTATGTGAATCGTCAAAAATAGCCACTCGCCATTTGCTTCTTGCGCGTCAATAATATGCCCACTACTAATATTTCAGCGAGATACTCCACTTTCCAACGCTCGAAGCCCGGCCGCTAGAGAGGAACAAACACCTCGGTATTAAGGCGCGTTTTTTAGGTATTAAATCGGACTTTGCTTAAATTTTACTATATGAGGGTTGTAGATAAACTATTCGCGAACAAACAGTGCTTTGAAAAATCACTCTATGGCCATTATTGGCCGCTTCCGAGCAGTTTTTTCGGGAACACTTTTTTACATACTCACGATTTCCGCAAAAAGTTATGATTATTTTTGCTCTAAACTTTTATTGTAGGTAGGCACCAACAAGAGCTACAATTTAAGTCTTAAAACAAGTTCCTATAATAATTACAACCCCTGTAATTAAATGTCATAAAATGGCAATTTTTCGCAGTTTTGATATTTTATTGAAAAAAGTTGTGAACCGATTTCAAACGACCAGGGTTATTTTTTTTCGTTTTTTTAAAGTGCTATCACAGACTATTTTGTGTTTTTCGGGAAAAAAATGTTCACACCTTAAAAGTGAAAATACCAGTTTTCGGCACATTTATGATTTTTTTTGAACGTAAAAGCTACAAGCCTATTCAGTCCAAAGTATGTACATTCATTTTCTACGATTTTTCTCCTAATTATCACGCTGAGAAAGTGTATGGTTAATTTATTTTAAGAAATTAATGTTTTTCCGCTAACTTACCTGGACTAATTTAATTTGTCAATAGTTTGTCATAGTCGACACTGCCTGACTAAGAACACAATCACAAACTCTTTTTTTAAATGCAGGCCTTCTTTAACACTAAAATGATGAATTGTTATAATCCTATTTTCTTGTTTTGTTTAAACAACTATGATACCATTTTTTTGGGTCAAATTTTCAGGTTGTGAGGGGTGTTTGATCCCAAAACTAAAACTTGCTAGGGCCTTGATTAGAAAGGATTGTATAGGGCTAAACCACTTACTGGAATATATATTTTTTTAAATCAATTTGTTAAATACATTACAATTACTACATTTAAGAAAATCACTATCATTTGAGAATTCCGAGCTACTTGCTTTACATTAAAACAAGTTATGTCAAAGATATAAACAATAATGCAATGTTGATCAAAATAATTATACATAAGTTAATGTAATCTTTGTAATAAAAAAATCCTAACACAAGTACTTATACTTACTTTGTATCGCGATCTTCCACAGCCATGACCTTTTGTATTCCACACTTGTATATATATTTACGAATCTAAACTACGATCAGAGATAATTCGACTAGCACCCCTACGAACTAGTCCGCTGTGACAGTCGTATTACTGCCATTTCCCGCGAAGGACCCGCCTACTGCGCAGACTCCAACTAATTAACGACAACAATGAGATTCCGACGGCCACTGCATGGATCATATTCCGCAATATGACGCCCCGTATATATATGTGACGTAACAATAATGGCGTCTGATTTGCGATACAAAAGGAATAGGCACAGCACGTTTCAGGTCCGGAACTATACCTAGTTCAGAAAAAAAAAAACTATTTCGAATAAGAAAGGTCAGTTTGCCAAGTATTTATAGCTTGATGGTTACTTCTAATAACCTATGCTGTATCGATTGAATTATATCTTTCTACTACTCAAGCATAGGATCCACACGAAACTTACCACCATGATAAATATATGGAATCAAGTAAAATTAGCTCAAGGCCGCCTTATGCTCAAAAAACAAAATATGTTGGTGTTGATACAATAGTTTGCCAGTGTCGCCGCTTGGTGCGTGGAGCATAGCAAAATACTTATTTCGTGTAATCTACACTTTCCACTAGTAGTTTATGCATTCCCCAACAGATGCGCCTGTGCTTGTTAATGCAGGGTCGATATAAAACTTTGTCTACTATCTTGAATTTACGTTCATATTGTTTCTCACTTTTAGTTTCCGAGATTACCAACAGATGTGTTTGTACTTATATCAAGATCGATAGATGATCTCGTCTACCTTCTTAAATTCAAAATTATTTTGTTTTAATTTACACATGCCCTGTACCATTAACAACAACTTTGACCATAATAAACAAGTAACACCAAAGACTAACTTGAATTTGGGTTTAAAATAAGATACAGAACTGTATTTTAACGTATTTAGATCATGATGAAAAAATAATAAAATAAAGGTTACGCCCAATCTCCCAAGTTTTATCATTTTGTGTATTAGAGAGACAAAGAACGTTTTCAAAAATAATTTTTTTGTAAGCTACCCTTAAGTTTTCCTCATAAAAACAAACACATTATCTTGTTTAACACAGTGAAAATATTAAAACAAATTGTTAAAATATTTTTATTAATTTCAAATATTTAAAACAGTTATTTTTAACTACTTTTAAATTAATTTTAATTTTAAAAATAAAAACATTTTCTTATGTATCATTAAAAACTATTCCCAGATACCAATTTTAAACTAAATCTTTAAGGTCAAGTTCGAAAAATTTCAATTTTTCTATAATTTGTCGGAAGTAAACAATCCTTATATTAAATAATTAAAAAAACTTACATTATTATTATTATTATTATTATTATTATTATTATTATTATTACTATATATTGTAAAATAGTATTTTGGTAGTCAATCAATTTTGAACAAAATTAATGGAGAAAAAAAAAATCAAATTTTACAAAAATCGATCATTAGTAAACTACTATAAAATGATATTTTTAAACAAATATTATTATGTAAGTATATAAAATGTAGAAAATCTTAAATACAATTTTTAACCGAATTTCTGGAACCATTTTTTAGTATCCAAATTTAAAAAGTCATCAGTAACTTGATAAATTTCTTTAAAAAAAAGTGCACAGTTCTATTTGTAATGTAAAACACTCCCCAGATTTACATTTAAAAAATCGTTTAGACCCATTTTAAAATATTTTGAATTTAAAAAAATTATTCATCAGTAAACTAGCCATGAACTAATTTCCCCCCCAAAACCAAGCATACAGTATTATTTGGGAAGTCAACTACTCCATAGATATTCATTTTAAGTAAAATTGTTAGAGCCATTTTATAAATATGTAGAATTAAATAAAATCACTCATTAGTAAACTACACTTAGTTTAAGGGCTAGAGTCAAAATAAATAAAAGAAACATCCCAAGGTGTGGAATTATATAATTTAAATGTCAAGTTTGAACAAAATCCAGCAAACCAATTTGAATCAGTGGTCAGGGTCAGACAGACAGACTAATGAGGACAGAGAGAATTGTAAAATCAACTTTTTGAGGTTCAGACACACATAAAACGTTAAGAAAAATCAGTTGTCAGTAAACTACGATTAAAATAATATTTAGTGAAAAACAAATAGATACCATTATTTTTATTCTAATAAACTGTAATATTACTGACTTTCCCCTAAAGAATATTTGAGAGCATTGACAATAATATCGTCTTAATTTTATAAACGTATCTTATTTTATTTAAATTATATAATCTAATACGTGACGCTTAAAGCACTTCTTCTTCTAAGAAGGCACAAGAGCCACTGGCAATGACGTCAGAGTGCATGACGTACGACCAGTAGAGTCAAAAGGACGACTTATAGTCTTTATAAAGTAAATAAATTTAACTTCCTTTCCTAAAAAGAACAATATGCATTTCTAAACGGTAATTTGAGCACAGCTTCCTGTTCTCGAACATTCTACCTCCATCCATATGTTTTTTATATATTTTATTATATTTTTCTATACAGAAACTTCTGGAAGCTTCCATGAGCATTAGATATATGTGAAAGATGGGGCAATAGAACCTCACTAGTTTTATATGCCTCACTAGGAGACCAGTCCTTGATGCAGTTGGACTGTAACTCCTGTCCGCGATCCCTACGATCTTGCTTTCGGCCGCGTATGTAGTTTGTCGACGACATGATCTATTTTCTCTTGAAATAAACAGAGATTTTGAATTAAAAGAATGTCAACATTCATACATGTGTATTTATTACATAATAATATAAAACGTGGCCCAAATCAGGGGCGAATAATAAAAAGGAATGAGATAAATAAACCTCATTCTTTTATAAACCTTATAAAGGGCTTTTAATCGCGTGGCAATCAAACCACATTAGTTCATAACTCATCAATTAGTGCCTAAACATGGGAAAATTCAAATAAACCATAAGTAAAGAAGAAAAGGCTCTTAAAAACTTACCAGATAGGCCACCCATTATGAACCAAATCGTTGTAGCAATTTTTAAAACATTTCAAATTTTGAAAAAAATCAACCATCAGTAGGTTAAGTATAATAAGTCATGTTCCTTCATCTAAAATTGCACATTTTATAAAAAAAATTGAGGATTCGAATTTGGATTTGAAATTCGGATTAGAGAAATATAGAATTCAACCCATCTCTACTTTATTGATTAGAGTAAGGCAAGATCTACAGTTTTAACTATTTACTTTGTTTTCATAATTGCAACAATTAGCTTGAAACATCTCTGGAAATCATCTAATTTCATATTTTCCATTGTTTTTTTAAAATAAAAAACTTGAAATGAAAGATTTTTAACCCCATTTGGGAGAAGTATCTATATATTTCAAATCTATTTTGGCGTGAGCCTCAGCCCTATATTTAAACATCAAACCACTGCTTTAATAGCACAGGATTTTTGGACGTTTGCAACCCGTCTCACTGCAAATGTAGTTGGTGCACTAATACCACTTAAATAAGTGTATTAAAAATATCTATGAAAAATTCCCCATCCTAATCTAATACAGGGGCAAAGGGCTGGAGGGCGGAGACCTTAGACCAATAACACAAAATGACAACAAGACGTGTGGTACATAACCGTCCGTGTGAAATAGTCCATTTTGTTACCACTGCGCCTTACTACCCGTCTAGTTATACGCCAAGTAGTCCTTTGAAGTAGTGTTACCACCGCGATAAAAAGTGAAGGTTTGAAACATCTCGATGTACATGGCAGGGATTAGAACCCTAAACCGTTCAACGCTGGTATCGTAAATTAATCAAAGTGATCGTAAAATCGTATAAGTAACTTTTTGTACATTACATGGGATTGTTTTGGGAATTTTGCAGTTATGCCTGCCTACCACATTATCGTCGTAATATTTTGATAGCCAGGACGGGTAGTAATATGCAAAGTAAAGTAATCATATTATAGGGAGGTTGTTCGATATTTGTATATATTTTCGGAATTTAGACATTTCCTGACGTAATAATATGGTAGCAAGCAGTGGCGCACCTACGGAGGGGGAGGGGGCTAAGGTGCCGTAAGCCCCCTTAGGAATAGTTTTTTATTTTATTTTTTATTCAGCTACATTTAGGAGTGACAACAAATCTTGTCAAAGCAAGTCACGCCAAGTCACGGGAGATGTTTTTAGCTGCGTTTTTACGGAGCCGTACAGTGTAGAGAGAGCAACACGGCACTGGTGAGCGCACAGATATAGGCGGCGGCTCGGCGCAGGGTAGTAGGAAGAAAAGGGTCATACCATTACACAAAGAGCCAATTAAGGCGAACAATGGGGGGCCTTAATTGGCTAGGGGGGTGGGGTGAGTATGTTGGTTGTAAGCGTGGGATGACGCACTGGAGGTGGGGGGATGATACGAGTGCAGAGGGGTCCTTAATTGACGGAATGAGGCACTGGG
>CABFOW010006834.1:0-11676 GCA_902141385.1 Timema californicum
TGAAATAAAAAAAGTTTCTCTTGTGACCTCATGGTTATTTTTTGGGGCACGCTTCCCGGGATCTATGTGGGCGTCACAGTATATTTGTATTTCTTGATACTGAAGGCATACATAGACTATCTATTGTTTCAGAGATAGACCCACCTGCATTTTCTGATGACAAATCATTGTTGACAACGGTTAGATTACCTTCCTTCTCAAGACTTTTTCAAGTTGGAAGTTTTCCCAACGCTTCACAGCCAAAGGGTCGAATGAATCTTGTGGTACCACTTAGTCATTGAATGGGGAAATCCCTCCCTTCCTAAAACCACTCTTTAAATTTTGTAAATTTGTTTGAGCCCATAATTCACGAATAATTTTGGAGGTATGTTTTCTTGGGAGCTTACAACCTACATGTTGCCTTTGCCAACGCACAACGGCCGCATCCCATTCAGTCTTCAGTGATTTGAACACACACAGATCTAGAGGTTGAAGTAAATGGCTTTAGTTGGGAGGTAGCTTAACAATGGTTATGTTTTCTTTCCTAGCTATTTCAATCAGCTGTAAACCAACACGTGTCAAGTGCCCATCATAAATCAAGAGCACCGGTCTTTCATCACCAACAGCTTTTAGAAACGATCGTTGAAAATAGTTTTTGAAAACACTTTGTCTGCATCCATCCATTTGGAGTAGCCGCGCCACATAAGTGGTTTCAGGAAAGCCAGTACCTTTTGGTGCTGTCCACTCATTCCAAATATTCTTACCTTTCAACATTATTAATGGAGGTGCTTTACCTCCAGCAGCATTTCCAGCGAACAACACGGTTATATTATCTTTCCCTGAAGAACTTGTAGTTCTAGTGCAAGGGGAGCCTCTCAGGCCCACAACCTTTGTCTTTGAAGGGTCAGTTGAAAAGCTAGTTTCATCCAAATTCGGCTTGGTTTATCCGCTAATCCAAGTGTGTCGATTACTTGTTTCAACATTTTGAAGGGCTTCTGGATAATAAAAAGGATCGTATGCTTTTTTCCTTGCCATTTCAACACTTTGAGGTATTTTAATAAAAAGATTTAACGCTTTAAAAAGCCAAGAAACCAGTCTTCTGAAGGAACACCATTTTTTGAAAGAAGTTTTCAAACTGTTTGAATTCACATAAACTCCCACTATTTCCATAATTTCCTTTCTACTCAATCCAAATCCATATTTTTCCATTTGTTTTAAACCTTCTGCTAACTCCTTTTCCTTCTCTATTGGTATGGCAGTGTCTCGCCCAAATGTCTTTGATTTTACTCCCCTTCTTCATTTAACATGATCAATGATTGTTTTGGGGGATTTTATAAATTTTACTTGCCCTAGATGCACTCATTTTACCATCTTTTATATCAGAAACAGCTTTTAAAAGGCTTTCTTTGCTATAAGAAAGGCCTTTACTGGTCTTTCTAATATATTTCCTAGGCATGTTCTAATAGTTTTGTCACATAAAAAAGCGTAAATAAGAAACAAGTCCCACATACTCTTTCCGATTTTACAACATAAACTATATATTCAGGCCAAACTTTATTAAATGTCTCCCTTCTGTTGCATAATTTCATATTTGGAACAATCTGAAACCAATGTAAAAGAAAAACTGTCATAAGTGAAAATCAATCAATGTAGACAAAATGAGCAACTTATTTCGCAAGCGACTAAGTTGTTTTCAATAATTTTTCTAATGACCAATCACCAATGCAGGAGATAATTAATTTAAGTTTGTGTGATAAAATGGTTCTATTTCAAGTCATCAAACAAAACCTTTGCTAATTATTGGTAGTCAAAATAAACATATAAGTTAAAATAAGTGAACTAACAAAACAATGAATAACAATTTGGGGTACTACGTGCATACCAATATGAACTTTCCCTGTTTGTTGATATGTACTTTCCCCAAGAAACATTTTGAGGGGGCAGTTGCAAAACCTCCTGAAAATGATAATATATAATTAAATTAAGTAACATCATTCCATTGATTTTAAAGTGCACTATATATATATATATATATACTGCCCTGCTCAGAAGAAAGGCAGTATATACACAAACCTTAGAACTAAGAAGTTTTAGTTTTAAAGTGTCCCGCGTCACTTTGTATTATCTAAAAATAAATATATCTTATATTATGTAAAATTAGCTCTAGAATTCTCATTCTTCACCCTTGAAAATGAAGCCTATTTCTTTTTAGTTAAATTCCATGTCACTATTTTGTTTATTATCCAGTGAAAAAAAGAAGTATGTGGTTTCTTACTGCCTTGTTAAGATGTATGATTATGATACTGCTTTATTTGTTTGCATCCCTAACCAGATAATGGAGCCATTTCAAACCAACAAGTATGAATACAATTAATACATTTAGTACCGGTATCTAAATTTAAATACATTTTCAGTATTTATTCGACCATTTTATTTAATTGTTGACCTTAACGACAGTATTTGTGATATTATTGTCATTAGTGTAGATATATATATATATATATATTAATATGAATCTAAGCTAAAATCTCACGCCAGATATTAAATTGCTTTTTATGAGGATATCGGGGTTCGGAACTCTGCTGGGTGATTAATGTAGGAGTTCTTATTAAATTTAATAATGTGATATAGTTCTTGAAAATCTTATAGTATATTTTGTGCATTTATTATTTTATTTTTTCGTTATGTTTTAAAATATATATAATTTAGTGTATAAGAAGAATAAATGACTAACACTTATTGTTTTTAGTCATTTTTAATAGTCAATAAAATGCCATTTCAAATTTAATTTGGTTATCAATGTAAAGACTTGTGAAAATAGTATTAACTACTTGAATGCACCTCCTTTTTAACACTAAGGGAGCAGAATCTGCACAACGTAACAAAACAATACAAACAATCAGAGTGGGTTGCTTGAGTCAGCAAAGCAACAATAGCTTGAGGACAAGCAATTTACCTGGTTGCGGCAAAAATACCCTTTTACGGCCGTCCTCACAATTTGACATACTCAAATTCCTGTGGGTAGTCATGATGTAACTTAGAGTCAGGGTTACCATTTGAAAGGAAAATCGTAAAAAAAACTTTAGAATCTTAATAGTAATAACATCGTATGACATAACCTCAGAAAAGTAAGAAACAAGCTATGTTGATTACTTCAAATTCTACCAGCACTGAACAAAATAATAGTTTTAACAAGTCACGCAAAACGAGTGTCCTTTATTTGAAATATCTTAAGACTCACAAATTTTACAATAGCAAAAAGCCCTCAAGTAAGACCTACACATACCACTGATCAATTAAATCTCAAAAGTTTAAGTTAATACTCAATTTATTAAACATTCTAATTAGAGCTTTAAATCGCTCAATCATTTATATGTCATTACCTCCAAACTTTTAAATATATTTGGAAGTTCTACGAATCAATTAATTTGAAATAATTAAAATAATGATTCTCTTCACTACATTTAGGGCGTTTAAATTTACTTCCGACTTTCTCATAATAAGCCAAAAACACGAAAGAATTATTATGGTCATTATTATTATTATATAAATACAAACTTAACTATGTCTTAGACTTTCTAAATAATACCTAGCCAGCTCAATCTCAAAAGAATTATACATAAAACAAACAACTTGTCTACATTCTAAACTTTCAAATATATTAAATGTAACGAGACGATGTGAAATAATATGATTGAATCATTTTTGAACTCAGCATATCTTGCTTTATCAAATATATTTTAAAATCTCGCGCAATAAAATAATTAGATGACTTATTATATTACAAATATTTTCTGCCTTTCTTAAATATCAAGTTTATATTAAATAGTATTTTAATATTAAGTCCTTCATTGGTGAACCTTGTAACTGACCAAAATTATGATACACTGGTCTACTCCTCATATCTATTATGTTTGATAAAGTCTTTAGTAATCTTTTCATTTCTCAATGTTACCACCACCGTCAAGTTTACAAATTCTAGTTCTTGATATTCGTAAACAAACTATTTAAAAAATATATTATATTATATATTCATATTATTGTCTTCAAAAATATAAACACGCATTGATTATTTTTTTTAAACACTTTGATTAAAGACTTTAAGTTACTAAAAATTATGACAGAAACAACTGGCAATCCTTATGATATGAATGGGCAAAGTTTTAACCCAGATATGTATTTTCAAAAACTTGTTAAGGTTAGTGGATGAATTTCTTAGCTATTTATTCACAGCAGTACAAGGCCACTGCCAGGCCAAAATTTCAGAGGAGATTTTGGCAGACCCCCCCAACTGCCACAAGCAAAGAAAGGTTTCATGCATTAAATCACTTTAGAAAGTTATTTTAAGCATACTAGGCTATAATGTTAATGGAATGGATTAAATACTTTTTAAGTGCTATCAATTGTTTTAACATTTAGCAACTTTCATGCCCCCCCCCCCCCTTTCCNTTTCCAAGATTGAAAATTTATATTGTACACTTCTTAAATAATGGCAAAAGGGGTGGGTGGGCACTTCTCTATTAAAATAATTAAATTTAACACCCCCCACCCATCTCCTCTAGATTTATTTCACACTCTTATTTTTTTTGAACAAAATACTGCTAAAAATGATAGCTTCAGAAATCATCAGATTAAAAAAATAGATCAGGCTAAAACCATTCCAAATAACTTTTAGGCCTATCTACACTAAAAATAAATCTGGGGTAATACCAAACCAAACTATTCTAGAGGAGTATAATTTCCATAAATACTTCAGGCGAGGACCTTTCCAATAGCAGCATCCAATCATTAATCGTTTACCAGGGGAGGTACCCTAGAGTTCCTTAGGTCTGGGGAAAGGGAGACAAGTCCCCACTGCTATCTACCCATCGTTGATATTTCTAAAGACGATTTCTTTTTTCTCTATTAAAGTTAGAGATTTAATAATGTGTGCTTGTGTAGAATGTTGAACTACCCCTGCCCACATAGTCCAAGACTATACACTATTCAAATAAAAACATTTCCAACATGACTAATGCATCCAAGATCAGTAAAGCAGTTTGACCTTCACGATAATTAACACTAGTCTACACTCCATACTAAACTCACACAACTAAAAGAATTCACACGTCACCGTATTTATATCACGCTCTTATCTTGAGACAAGCTGTTGAAACTGGCCACTATTTATATTTTCGCGGACACACCAGTCGGGGGTGAATAGCTCGACCCCCCGAACTCTTACCCCCACTCTCTTATTCCTGTTTCTTTGCCGACTGATATGCAGTCTCGTATAGTTTTAACTTGAAATGTTTGGTTGTTTCCTAATCTCAAAGACTTTACTATTTCCCCATATTCACTAATGCTCCATCCATCTTATTGCCTGACTAATGAACACAATCACAAATTATTTTAAAAAGTGACCTGGCGGTCTAGGGGTAAGGTGTCAGACTTCTATGCTGGCGGCCGGGGTTCAATCCTCGGTCCCGGCAAAGATTTATCTGATTACCAAACCCTTCCTTCACCTCTGACAAGACATCTTGTGAATGTGGGGAATGCCAGGCCTCCACCGTGGTTCGGATTCCACGTTAAACTGTAGGTCCTCCATTTCATCTCACAATCACCNCACCCTACCATTACACATTAGCGTAAGTGCGTATAACCCGAACGGGTAGTAAGACGCGGTGATAATAATAATAATAATTTTAAATGTTAGAGATTTTAATATGTTTTCCTGATTTAAGTCTCTCAGTCATAGTGTATGATTGTAATAGATTTATTGACTATAAAATTGAATCACTTACATGTTGCGACTTTCATAAAAACACCTGAGTTATTGGATATGATCCATGGCTTCTGCTACACTCGGGATAGGTCTTTCCTGAACTCCTGAACAATTGTCCTCGTCATCACCAGATGCTCCATCCTCAGCCTCACCGGGACTTTCTTGTCTTGCGCTTGTTTGGACCACCTCAGTACACACCTGACCACTATGGGTTTTCCAGTCCTGTTAATATTTCCCCATCTTGTCCACTCTCATTTTCATTGCTCAAATTTTTTTGTTTGTTTTTCAAAAATGTTGAAAGTGTGTTTGGGGGAATTCCGAAGGCTTTGCAATTTCTGATTTCTAAGTCCCTTTTCCACTTCCTTTATCACGGCTACTTTTTTGGCCAAAGTTAATGATTGCTAGGACAGTGACTTCACGACACGCGCGCGCACACACACACAAACTACTGTACAGTATGTACTAAACAAAGACGTATGGTTGAGCGTGGTAGGGGGAGGGGCGTGAAGAAGGGTACTGACCGCATTCCAACGTGGCCTCCCCTGTTTCCAAAAATAGAACAACACGGCGCCGCAACTAGAATTAGGAAAACAATACTGCACAGTACATTACAACTTAAGAAAATTTCAAAATTTGAACTATCCACAATTTTTTTAACATTGTTTTAATACAAAATTCATGGGACCGGGCAACAAAATTTGAATTAAAGACCATTTTGAATTACGTAAGTTCGAATTAGTCAGGTTCCACTGTAACAACTATTTAGTCATATTTCAAATGAAATCGGTACTTACCACATGTAAATGAAGTGTGATAATGAATAGCAACAGACCAACTAACAACCAATCCTACTCGCTGTTACCCGCCTCGGTGGCGTAGTTGGCTAACGCGCTTGTCGTGTTGAGCTCGACTGCTGAGGGCGGGGAGATTGAGGTTCGAATCTCGGTCGGGTGAACTGGGGGTGGTTTTTCCTAAATGGTTTTCCACTCCCCCTCCACGCAAATGCGGGTTCACTTCCTCTAATTCAACCTTACCAATTCCTAATCCATTAGAGTAATTAGTACTTAAAGCGTACAACCCGAACGGGTAGTAAGACGTGGTGCTAAAATATAAATAAATATACTCGCTGTTGAAACTAATATCTATCTTGACTTCATTTCAGGAGTGCACACTGAAGCAAATAATGGACCAAGAGAGTGAAATTGTTCACGACACTCAGTCACTACACTCTGACATGCAAACTCTGGTGTACGAGAACTATAATAAGTTCATAGCAGGAACAGACACTATCAGAAAGGTTTGGAGATGATTGTTATGTATGATAGTGCTGAGCTGAGGGTGAGATTGTTGAGAGTTCGTCCTCTCACTCGGTGCGGCCCAACCCGGGGCTTAGTGTACCGGTGTTTGACCATGGAGCTATCCAATATTCACATCGTACTTACGATAATGCATTACTCATAGCTTGGGTAGGGAAAATATAGATCTTGAGTCTCCATGGCTGTGTTTCTAACAATAATACTTAGCAGAACACCTCTCACATCTACAGGGCGGTTCAAAACTCTGTGTACAAACTTTCTTGGGCGATATGGAACACTAAAACAAAACCTTTTCCTTAGTAAATATACAGTAGCCCCGTGGCTTCTTTGGTGCTGATTGACAGCTCACAGCTGGCAGTTAACATTTAAGTATATACCTAAATTTTGACCGTCATAAGTGACAGCTGCTAAACACATGTTTTGGCAGCTCATATGGTTTGGCGTAGGGATACATAATTTGGTTTGGTAGCTTTTCAAAGCTTTTAGCTGTCAGTCAGCACCAAAGAAGCCATGGGGCTACTGTATGTTCGCAGGCACCCTTTGGTGCTACAGGACGCTGAACTGATGGTGTGAATATCATTTTTATTTACAGCGGTATCATGCACATTTAAATGAAGTGTTCCAGTTTCATTCAATTGCCGGTTTGAACGCACAAATGCTTGGCAATTCGGCACACGTCTTGGGATACCATGCATGATACAATCATACAGCAGCTCTATCCATTTCCATTGGCAGCCCCATATGCTCTAAGCATGTCCAAAATCTCACAATCCCTGAAATGCTCCAAGCTACACATGCAAAGTCTGCGTTATGAATGATTACAGTGAAAAATAGTAATTTTACCAACAGCACCCTCTAGCACCAAAGGGTGCCTGCCATCTGCGGACATACATTTATTAACAAAGATTGGTTTTTAGGGTTCCCTATATCCCGTTAGAGTCTTCATACAGAGTTTAAAATCATCCTGTATTTAAAATTATATGTTAAATAACAAAATCATTTAAGCATGGGATCAATCCTAGACAGCTCATTAATATAACGTTAGCGTGCTAAACCAAAGGTTCCCGGTTTGATTCCCATGTCTGGTGTAATTTTTCAACTACATTTAAATTACACCATGAATGGCCATAATTCAAAATACAGTAAATCATAATATTAATAAAGGAAATTTTATAATTACAGTTCTAAAATATAGATTTTTAATGTTAGGTAATTAAATTATAAGTAATAACAAATTAACACGAGTTAATTTGTTTGTATGCAGATGAAAAATGACTTCAAGAAAATGGAGGATGAAATGGATCTTCTCGCTAAAAACATGGAATCCATAACTTCTTTCTCAGAGCAAATATCTTGCACATTACAGGTAAAGTTTCCTAGGCGTACCCATTAAGAAAGTCCAAAATTTTTCAAAAACTCATATGTACTGAGACTTATTTGGGTTTTGGTAATAATCTCACAACATAGCTGTTTATTGTTGCTTTTTACTTTGAGAAGGTGACTTGGCGGTCTAGGGGTAAGGTGTCAGACTTCTGTGCTGGCGGCCGGGGTTCAATCCTCGGTCCCGGCACAGATTTATCTGATTACCAAACCCTTCCTTCACCTCTGACAAGACATCTTGTGAATGTGGGGAACGCCAGGCCTCCACCGTGGTTCGAATTCCACGTTAAACTGTAGGTCCTCCATTTCATCTCACTATCACCCTACCATTACACATTAGCGTAAGTGCGTATAACCCTAACGGGTAGTAAGACGCGGTGCTAATAATAATAATATAGATAATAAAAGTATTTATTTTCCATCTTCCTAAGAGTCCAAGTTTCTGTTCCATACGACGTGATGCTCCAAATGTAGCATTTCACCAGTTTCTTCTTCAGTTCCAAACTCAACTCGCTGGTCCGCTGTAACCTCTTCCTGTTGAAAGCTGCCTTGGCTATGGCGATCTTTAACCTAATTTCCTTGGTGCTGTGGGCATCCTTTGTCAGAAGACTTTCCAGATACTTGAACGATACTTGGAACTGCTCTATTTTCCAACTACTGGTTTCCAATTTTGATTTTAGCAGCTCTTAATTATTTTTAAATCACCATCATTTTTACTTTTCAATTTTGATCTCCGTGCCATAACATTTCCTTATCTCCACCAGCCGGTCCATCATTTCCTGCAACTCCTCTATTATTTCTGGCCAGCACTGCTAGACCATCTGCATATTTATTGTGTTGATGACGTGTCCTCCTGTCCTGAAATGGCCACGTTCCTTAAGGACTTCCCTAACCAGCCACTCTTCACACAAATTGGACAGAGTGGGTGGCAAACAGCCTCCTTGCCTCTCTCATCTTCCTATCACGACGCCATCACTCGCTGTCCCAGGTACAGGTTTGCAATCACCTTCTGTCTGTCTTGAGTATTTCCATCAGTTTCTTCCACCTTACTCTATCAACCACCTTCTGCCAGTTTCATCAACTTCCAGCACACACTCTGAAATTAATCTCAGTATTTCGATGGAGTCTGATTGGTTTTCTTCCATCACTCTTATTTTCTGTTCCAGAGGCCTGTCGAGTATTCTTGCCGCGATCTTCCCCGCTTCAGAGATGAGGCTGATGGTCTTGTGGTCGCTGCATTTCTTAGCTTTTTTATTCTTCTTTAGGGCCTCCATGTCTACATTTAGAAAGTCCTCGGGCCATTCTTTGGTTTTGTAGATCTTACTTACAAATTTGGTCAGAGCCAATAACGCGCTGTTTGCCAGTTCCTTCAGAAGGCCAGCTGGTGTGTCGTCATCTCCAGCAAGCTTTCCTTATTCGCGTGTCCTTTATTTCTCTCTCCGCTTCACTCTTTAAAATGTCGGTTCCTTTTTCGTCTTCCTCCACCTCGTCCTCTGCTTCAATCTCCAGGTGCGCTGGTCGATTTTCTTTGAACAGTTTTTCTATATATTTTTCCAAAATCGTAAGAACCTCTTTATGATCTAAACTTTGGGGTTTTCTATTCCTCTTGTCCGCACACCTTTGTTTTTATACCCATGAGGTGATCTTAATATTTGTTGTTATAGTCTTATTTTGGAAGTGGTAGTAACTGGACAAATAATTGAAAATATATATAAATTGTAGTTTTTCATCATCATCATCATCATTAACTAGCCTAGCTCCAACATATTCTTTCTCCCCATCACCTCTCCTCTTCCACAATGATCCATTCTCCTCCTGTCTCCTCCACACTTCTTTGTATTGCCTTCAGCCAGATGTCTCTGTCTTCCTTGGCCTTCTGTATCCTCTTTCTCTCCCTTCTACTCACACATCCGTACCAGCTAAGTGGTGACTCCTCCATCCAGTTTTCATCAGTTCCTCCCTAACTATCCTTCTCACCCCATTTTCTCTCCTTGTTCATTCTTGTCACTCTTGTTCTGCTTTTAAGAAATTTCATTTCACGATCTGATTTATGCTTTTATCCAGGGTGTCTACCATCCGGGAAAATCAGGGAAAACGGGAATTAGCCGGGAATTTGAAGTGATCGTGAAAAAACGGGAATAAGTCGGGAATTTGGTAAATCACAATAAAAATCCGGGAAAATTATATTTTACTCAAAATATGAAATACAATAATCAGTAAATTATTATGTCATTTTTTGTTTGTTTGTAGCTGTGTAATATATTTTTAATTAATAGTAAACAATTTTAATACAAATTAAAAAAATATTCAAATTTTAAAGTTTATTATTATTCATAAAAAAGGTTAATAGAAAAATGAGGGTGGAGAGGGGGGGAGTTAGGAGGGTGTGACATACTTTTTTTAGTCGGGTATTTTAGGAAATGATCAGGGAAAAGGTCGGGGATTTCATTGGTCAAATTGAGTAGACACCATGTTATCTCGCTACTTTATTTGTCAACTAAATTTTTTATTGCTGTTAATATTTTGTGTGACCTTGGGAACAAGTTAATATTAACATAGTTTGTTTGTAACTTACTCTTAGGACACGAGACAAAAGATAACAAAACTGTCCGGTGTCCATTCTCTACTGAAACGTCTTCAGTTCCTGTTCAAACTGCCCGCTAAGCTGAAAGACAGGATGCAGGATGGCCAATACGCTCAGGTTTGATTAAATCTTTCACTAGTTAGTTTATCTAATAAATCAGCCTAAGTTTAATTTATGTTTTCAAGAGTTGCCTGTAAGTATCTTATGCAAACAATTATTTATAATCTCAATGTAAAGAATTATAGTTGCTTCAAGACTTAGAAATCTATGAAAACAATGTGTAAGTACTATAAAATATACTCTCCATCTTTGGATATATAATTATCGAACCCGGGCTCGACTTGATACGCTGGATCTTTCCCAGAAACTTACTGAGTTAAGATACCCCTAGCATATTACCTCGGTAGTAATATTTTTCATGACAATAGACCCAAAGTAAAAATAATTAGGAGTTCACTACAAATTCACCTTATAAACCTCTTCACCTCTTACAAGACATCTTGTGAATGTGGGGAATGCCAGGCCTCCACCGTGGTTCGGATCCCACGTTAAACTGTAGGTCCTCCATTTCATCTCACAATCACCCTACCATTACACATTAGCGTAAGTGCGTATAACCCGAACGGGTAGTAAGACGCGGTGCTAATAATAAT
>CABFOW010006834.1:12659-28717 GCA_902141385.1 Timema californicum
TGTAAGACATTAAACTTGCGCACAACCAAACTGAGACTTAGGGAGCAAAGATGTAAGACATTAAACTTGCGCACAACCAAACTGAGACTCAGGGAGCAAAGATGTAAGACATTAGTCCGTGTAGCGTGACATTAAACTTGCACACAACCAAACTGAAATCTTTACTTTACTATTCTAGGAAATATGATACAGTGAAATCCCTCAATAGCAGACACCTTCACCAATTAAAAAAAATGTCCATTACAAAAAACTTGTTTGTTGTTGGATTTAAAAAAAAAATCATGCTGTTTGAACATAATTTGTTCTTTATAAACCTGTATAGTGTGCATAGTGCATTTTATATACATCTAATTACATCATTTTACAATATTATAAGCACATATAGTATATTCATCACTAATAAATTAATAAATACATTGGATCATTACGATACACTTGTTGGATAGGTAGAATTTATAGGGAATTTATCTTTATTCGCATGGAGGGAGAAAGGGAAAACTGTTTGGTTAACATCACCCCCAGTCAGAATTTTCTCACCTCATAACTGACAAACCACATGACCTTGACTTTAAGCCTGTGCTTGATTTACTTATTATAATTTGCTGACATAATGACTTTACGGATGCAACTAAGATGTTACAAAATAGAATCATGGAGCCCGGTGGGTATTTTGGAAACTATATTAGCAGCGCTATTCGCCCGAACACGAGATTGTTGCACTAAACTAATTCGGCAAACAAATGGCGGAGTTGAGTAACTTACACTTGTTATCAATTTAGCTGCATGTATTTCTATTTGAATTTTGTACCATCATATAGTTATTATAATTATTTTAATAAATAAACATAAAGTAGTAACCCCTAAGCCAAGTGACCAATATCTCACTTTTACATAAAGTTGAATATGTAACTAACATATTTTTAATGAAACAAATAGCCGAAATTATTGTTAATGCATTTTAGTGAGGATATTTGTTTCATTAATATATGCAATCCTGTACAATTATATATATAATTGTCTAATGGCTGCAAAACGCCAACTACCGAGTCGCAAATGGCTGCGTTGTCTGATGGCTGTGATATAATATAATCACATGTTTATAAGCTGACGACTTCCGCACGTCCATCTTAGACTCTGCCTTAAACTATGAGTGAAGAATGACCATGGGCACGGGACGAATCCTGGATAGCTCAGTGGTAATAGCATTGGCGTACTAAGCCGAAGGTCCCGGGTTCGATTCTCGTGTCCAGGTGTCATTTTTCAATTTTCAGAATAACATATTTTTGTTTAATTTAAATACTGTGTGTATATGTTACGATTGCAGGCGACAGCAAAGGAGCTTGCAGAGTCTGTGGACCTGTTACTGCAGCTGAAGGAGCCCGCCAGCTCACTCTGCGCTGAATTCCTCTCTCATGCCAGTACCAGACTGACGGAACAACTGACATCTCTGCAAAGCATGGATAACCAGGCAGGAGACAATCACTTCTTTCTCTCGTATCGTGGGTAGCACATCCCTCAGTCATAGTTGAGGTTCAAGAACTTTATTCACCCGAATTATTAAACTATTTTAACTTTGGTCTTGTCGTTCATTACTATTTTTTGTTTTATATCACCTTAAAATATATATACAAATTGTTTGCTTCCCTTTAAGAAAAAATATAAAAGAATAACCTCAAGTATCTGAAAGCTCTCCGTTAGTTGGGTGTTACATTGATACTACTTTGCAATGATTATTATTATGAAGGTTACCTGGCGGTCTAGGGGTAAGGTGTCGGACTTCTGTGCTGGCGGCCGGGGTTCAATCCTCGGTCCCGGCACAGATTTATCTGATTACCAAACCCTTCCTTCACCTCTGACAAGACATCTTGTGAATGTGAGGAATGCCAGACCTCCATCGTAGTTCGGATTCCTCGTTAAACTGTAGGTCCTCCATTTCATCTCACAATCACCCTACCATTACACATTAGCGTAAGTGCGTATAACCCGAACGGGTAGTAAGACGCGGTGATAATAATAATAATAACTGCTTTATTCAGTCTTTTGCTCAAATAATTCAGTAATTGTTTTTTGATTAGCACATACTTTCATTCAAACACTACTCCCTCTAATCGATGTAGATGAAAAATTATGTGTAGAACCACATCTTGAGGCATCAGAATTTTCACCAGATATTACAGGCTTACTACTTTATGAAATTCCTCTGTGGTGAAACACGCTCAAATGTCTTGACAAATTAGAGGTTGGGAAGCCCCTTGAACTTGTGCCCCCACGTGGAATTGTTTTTGTACAAAATGAGTCCAAAGCTTTTGAGTTATCATTTGGATTTGTCGCAAAATAACCCCACACAAAACTGTTTTTAGTACTCCGAGACATGTTTGGGGGGAGAAAAAACTCGATTGAATTTGATAAAAAAATAATATACTTGCAACGAAAGGCATTTTTCAATTATTTTTTATTGAAGAAATATTATAAAACTTATTTTAATATTCGATTAACTATTAAAGAAAATGTAAAATTTAAATATTAATCTATATTAATTCAATTCATATTGAAATATGAGCGAAACAAATTCCCTGCCAGTGGAAAGTTTTGTACTTGCATTGAAAGAAAAACTGTTTCCATTTAAACAAAATATGCGCATGTGCGAGATTATTATGTTGCCTGTTTCATTGTTTGGGCATTTTTTAACAAATCAAAATAAAACACCACCAATCCGCTAATATTTTATTTTATGATTATTAGATTTGTTACCTGTGAGCGTTTTTATTATTATTATTATCATTATCATCATCATCATCATCATTATTATTATTATCATCATCATCATCATTATTATCATTATCATTATTATTAGTATTATTATCATCATCATCATCATCATCATCACCACGTCTTACTACCCGTTCGGGTTATACACACTTACGCTAATGTGTAATGGTAGGGTGATTGTGAGATGAAATGGAGGACCTACAGTTTAACGTGGAATTCGAACCACGTTGGAGGCCTGGCATTCCCCACTTTCACAAGATGTCTTGTCAAAGGTGTGAGCGTTTTTATTTCTAATAATGTGCATCTTTATAAATTGGAATAAGACCTACAGTAAAAATACATATTCTCATTTGTTATTTTAGGAGCGTTGGTTACCCTGTTTATCGCAAACTCAAAAGAGAATTTGTGTTTATATACGTGGGAATGGATTATTAAATTTATCTTATAGTTTTCAAATTGATATTTAATGGGTATGACTTAAGATTTTAAAATATACCCATACATTTCGAATACACAGCATTAATAAAAAAATTAAAATAGAATCTCTTTTCATCTAAAACAAAATGTAGTGCGCATGCACGATATTCTTGCTTCTGATATTTCATTTTATAACTATCTTTAACAAATTGATATAAAACAATGCTGATCTTCTAGCATTTTATTTTTATGGTTAGTAAATTGGTTACTCGAGAGTATTTTTATTTCTAATAACGTGCATAAATTGGTAAAAGGCCTATGGTAAATATATTTATTTTGATATATTTTGTTTGAAATGTTGGATGTGCTGTTTGTTTTAGACGTAAGTCGCTAAGAACAAGCTAATTATTCATAGATCACATACGAGGGAGAAGGGATAAAATATAATTTTTTTATGACTTAAAATTTACCCACACATTTTGAATAATCAGTATAAATAATCACCCGCCTCGGTGGCGTAGTTGGCTAACGTGCTTGTAGTGTTGAGCTCGACTGTTGAGGACGGGGAGATCGAGGTTCAAATCTCGGTCGGGTGAACTGAGGTTGGTTTTTCCTAAATGGTTTTCCACTCTCCCTCCACACAAATGTGGGTTCACTTCCTATAATTCATCCTTCCCAATTCCTAATCCTTTAGCGTAATTAGTACTTAAAAGCGTATAACCCGAACGGGTAGTAAGACGCGGTGCTAATATTATTATTATCAGTATAAATAATCGGAGACTCAAATCGCCGGTTATGCGATGATGGGCCCAGCCCTACCAATGACCAATGTTATTGTTTGACCAGGACATCATGGAGTTTGTGGACCAAGGAAGTTCTGGGTTCCTCAGTGATCTCTGTCTTGTGGTGGCCTCGTACAACGACATGTTCATCAAACGGCCACGAGGAGCGATGGACACTGAAGACAGGTTGGTCGCAGCTTTCTGAAATCACCGTCAACTTAACGTTCATGGAACATAACAACTCAAGCAAAACACAGTCGATAAGTTTGGACCGTTTGAAAACAAAATGTCCGTTATAATGGAACTTGAGCAATAAAGGGTGATTAGGCCTTTACTTCACATGTGAGTTTACTGGACTCACAAAATAAAGTGTAGGGTGAGTACACCATTTTGGTATTGGTGAGCTGCAGAAAAACAAATTGTACCTAGAAAGTCTGTACACGATAAACAAACCAATGAAGTACTATTTATTACCCGCCTCGGTGGCGTAGTTGGCTAACGCGCTTGTTGTGTTGAGCTAGACTGCTGAGGACGGGGAGATCAAGGTTCGAATCTCGGTCGGGTGAACTAGGGGTGGTTTTTCCTAAATGGTTTTCCACTCTCCCTCCACGCAAATGTGGTTTCACTTCCTCTAATTCAACCTTCCCAATTTATAATCCATTAGCGTAATTAGTACTTAAGGCGTATAACCCGAACGGGTAGTAAGACGCGGTGCTAAATATTATTACTATTTATCTATCTTGGTGTTACAAATAAAGTAACGTGACATTAAAGTTTTCCACTGGACAACTCTTACATCAAGTGAACACCACGTTAATATTAAGCTAAGCCCACCATAATGGTTTCTTTTTATAATACACAAGGAAAACCTTTATGATACGTTACATTAACATTTACCTTATTGACCCGAAAATAAGCTCCCCCCCCTCCCCCCCTCCAATTATAGGCTGCAAAATTATGCTCTAGTGTTAGTTTTATAGCTAAACTTAATAGTTACTACTAGTTTAAAATATCTTAAGTTCGAAAACATTTAATATAATATATTCTCGATGTTAAATTTTTAATTCAACTGAAACTATTATTTTAGAAAGGGACCAGTTAATTATAGTTATCAATTTTTATTGCTTCATCTTGGCAATGCAACTTCAATTGAGAATAATTCAAAATGGAGGACCATATTGAATAAGTCTACCAGTCAAAAGTAGTTTTAGAGCTCTTATAATGTTTCTAATGTGAAATTTGATATTGATTTTAACAATTTGTTAAGTTACCAAATGATTAAAAAATGAACTGCCGGTGTCATCTAAATTAAATAGCCTTTAATTACTATTGCCTTTTAAAAATCGATTTGTACCTATATCAAGAGGAAGCTCATAAATGATGAGCCTACAAAACTTTGGATCTCGATCCCTAGCTTTAATAACAAACTCAACTCAAAGTTTGAAATTCAAGTACTCACAGAGCCCTAATTCATACTATACACGACTGCCACTGTACTAAGGTATAATTACTCCCTCTTTTTCTTTTGTAGTGTTGGCAATATAATATGAACTCCGTCCTCATTTCTTTGTGAAAGTCATATTCTGTTTGTTGTATTGTTCTTTCCTGAACCTTCTTTTATAGGACATCCATCGTTGGAAGTCTGGTATTTGACTGGGCTAAGGTGTCGGATCCTAAATAAATACAGGTGTTTGCATAAAATAATATAGTTTACTTTGTAGGGGTGTGTAAAGTCCTTTTTTCAATTTGTAGCTAACTACAATCAAATATATAAAATATTTTCAAAGACATAGAAAATATTTCATTGCACAGTTATTGTTTCTCTTATTTTATTCTAATTTTATAAATCAAGCCATTATCACAATTTGTAATTAATTCAATTATTCAATATTTTCATAATTTAATATCTACATAGCAGCTCGGAATGGCAATAAATTAACATAAATTAAGTACAGTATTTTGGATGTCAATATTTTCATTGGTTGAAGCTTTGTCTAAGAAGGAAATTTTTTTGAAGTGAAGTTGAAGTTTAAGTTGATATATTTTCAAAACATAGTTGAAGTTTCATCACTTTACAAATGTCTATTAAAAACTAAATGTGGCTTATTGTTAAGAGACATTTAAATACATTTGATGTTGCCTCACATTTAAAAAGTGACTTTCACACAGCCATATAAATGTGTACATTGAGTAATACCAAAGTATATTCCATTCACGGTAGGAATTACTCTCTGAAAGGTCTTTTTTACTACCAATATCCTACTATATAATATATTTCTGGTAGGGAAAAAGGCCTTTCGGATATCAATTCCTACGGTGAATGGACTTTATATACATCTTATATAGGGTTGGGTTGAATCCACTAGTTTACAAATCCAAATCTTGGGAAATATTATGAACTTAATATCTTATAGAATACAAATAATAATTAAATATTGACATTTTCTCTTACAGTCCATTCATTAGAACATTCGTACATTCTTTGTAGTGTTAAATTACTATTATTATTATTAGCACCGCGTCTTACTACCCGTTCGGGTTGTACGCACTTACGCTAATATGTAATGGTAGGGTGATTGTGAGATGAAATGGAGGACCTACAGTTTAACGTGGAATCCGAACCACGGTGGAGGCCTGGCATTCCCCACATTCACAAGATGTCTTGTCAGAGGTGAAGGAAGGGTTTGGTAATCAGATAAATCTGTGCCGGGACCGAGGATTGAACTCCGGCCGCCAGCATAGAAGTCTGACATCTTACCCCTAGACTGCCAGGTCACCGTTAAATTACTAGTCTGGGGTCTGGTTGTTAAGTTTATCCTATAATTATAATTGGTTCTGAACAAATAATAAGCAGTATTAGAGCTTTAAAACAAATCTCACTTAGAGATTATTTTTTTTAAGGATTTGAGTCTTGAATCAGAAATTTTCTTGATTCCTCGAGTCTCCTTAAGGATTTGAGGGTCTCATCTTTAATCTTCTTTCCCCCTCAGTGACGACCTGGACAACTTTGCCGTGTCTCAGTTGAGTATTATTCCCCCTCAGTGACGACCTGGACAACTTTGCCGTGTCTCAGTTGAGTATTATTTCCCCCTCAGTGACGACCTGGACAACTTTGCCGTGTCTCAGCTGAGTATTATTTCCCCCCCTCCTCAGTGACGACCTGGACAACTTTGCCGTGTCTCAGCTGAGTATTATTATCCCCCCCCCCTCAGTGACGACCTGGACAACTTTGCCATGTCTCAGCTGAGCAGCTTTGTGTCTGGAAACATGGAGCGGTACTTCCAGTTGGTGCAAGAAAGGATCGAGAAGGAGCAGGACGGAGGAGACACCGCCGTGCTAGTCCGCGCTCTCGACCGCTTTCATCGCAGACTACAAGCCATGAACACAATATTCACGCACTCGGATTTTGCCAGGTTAGGATTACATTATATAGACAGTCCAGGGTGTCTACCATCCGAGAAAATCAGGGAAAACTGTAATTAGCCGGGAATTTGAAGTGATCGGGGAAAAACGGGAATAAGCCGGGAATTTGGTAAATCACAATAAAAATCCGGGAAAATGATATTTTATTCAAAATATGAAATACAATATTAATTAAATCAGTAATTTATGTCATTTTTTTGTTTGTGTCTGTGTAATATATTTTTAATTCCTTGTAAACAATTTCAATACAAATTTTAAAAAAATATTCAAATTTTAAAACTTATTATTATTCATAAAAAATATTAATAGAAAAACTAGTGTAGAAGGTAGGGGAGGGTGGGGGGGAGTTAGAAGTATTTTACATACATTTTAGTGGGGAATTTTAGGAAATGATGAGGGGAAATCAGGGAAAAGGTCGGGGATTTCATTGGTCAAGTTGGGTAGACGCCATGCAGTCTTATTTGAAAACTGCAAACACATGTTGCCACAATGGTGGAAATAAAGCTATCAAGGGAAGGTTGCCCAAATCCTACTGGTGCTCAAATCATACTTTTGTTTTTAAATATAAGAAAATATCACTTTCTGTTATCTAGTGTTTGAGCTAGAAACTGAATTTACATCACGAATTCCTCACTTTACCACGCGATTAATTATAACACATTCCGCAAATGGAATCACTTTATGTAATTCCAGGTAAGCTGATGCTATTTTAGCGCTCCATTGTTAACACTCCGTGCTAAAGCCATATTTAAATGTCCACGCGGGAGACGTATTAAAATGTCTTCCATTTAGTCATGTGTTTTAAATGTATTTGTATGTTTTAATACGTGTCCGGCAGTGTTCGGAGGTCGTGTGTGGATATTTAGTACCGAAATTGTCACTAGATCGCGCATGAACTCGCCATTTCAATACAGCTGCCATCGAGTCGGGCTTTAAGTGACCCTGTTTGAGATTAGTTTGTGTTCTTATCTGTGAACATATTATTTTGTTTGCATTTTATAATTATTATATAAGCATTGGTTGTTTTGGTATCATTATTTATTTTTATTTATTCACACTTCCTTTGTAGGTTATTATTTTTCATAAATATCATATTTTGGTCTACTTTGTTTTTATATGAACTTTTCTGAACAGTTTTCACTTTTTGTCGTGTAGTCTATGGCAATATTCGTTCATTTATTTATTCATAAAGTTTTTATCTTACTTACACATTGTATACAAATCTGGCATTTTCTATATTATTATTACATTTTATTCATTTTACACATTTATTCTTTTGTGTTCAGCAAAGGAAAAAAGAAACAGGAAACTCTGCTAGACGTGAAACACTATATCAGTAAAATTTGCTAAGTTGATTTGTGCTTTGCTTCCGATTTTGAACTGTTTCATTCAAACAAACAAAATTTTCATGGAATTTGAAATACTTTTGCAGGCTTCATTGAACCTTTCCAAAGGCCGTATGTGGCCCATGGCTCATTATTGCCCATCATTGCCCTAAATCCCTTTTTTTTTTCTAGTTTGGTTTGATTAGAATATTACAAAATTAAAATTAAATCAATATTATTGAAACTTTGTGGACCCCTACTTGGATACGTGCATTTTAAAATGTATTAATTTTATTCATTATTGTAATCATATTGCTTTACAATAGTTATTTAATGTTTTTTTCTTCCTTCTGTGAGTTTTTATTGATAAAACGGTCAAAATAAAACTCCATGCCAAAACCAACATGCTCAAAGAACAAAGAATATAAGAACACTGGAAATAGTTACATATTGGTAATTTAGGTACTTAAGTTCATCCCATGACATGTATAAATTGTGCATTGTTGATAGCCATTTCTGACTCTACATCTCACAACCAATACAATATTATGTCTCAGAACAGGCACCGACATTGTGCTTCGTGCCGGACGGCGCCAGTGCAGATTCCACTTGCAAACCTTAAAGATCTACTTCTCCGACACTCTGTCACGAGTGAGGCAGACTCTGGCGGCCCCCAAACTTATCAGCCAAGATGGCGACAGCTCGAGCAGTCTGTCTGAGCTGCTCACGTCGCTGGTTCTAGCCACTGTTGAGAAAGTGAAAGGCATACTCCAGGATTTACTGGTAGGTTATATTCATGACATATCTGGACTCGACAACTACAATTAAATATTTAATGTTAGCCTAAATTTTATGCTGTTATTTCCATCACAAATTAATTTTGGTGCAAAAAAAAATATATATATATATATATAAAAATAACCACTGCGTCTTACTACCTGTTACACCTCATTACACCTTATCTCTATCTTCAGTTCTATCCAGTCCACCTCATTACAGCCTATCTCTATCTTCAGTTCTATCCAGCCCCCTCATTACACCTTATCTCTATCTTCAGTTAGTTCTATCCAGTCCACCTCACTACACTCTATCTCTATCTTGAGTTAGTTTTATCCAGTCCACCTCACTACACTCTATCTCTATCTTCAGTTAGTTCTATCCAGTCCACCTCATTACAGCCTATCTCTATCTTCAGTTAGTTCTATCCAGTCCACCTCATTACAGCCTATCTCTATCTTCAGTTAGTTCTATCCAGTCCCCCTCATTACACCCTATCTCTATCTTCAGTTAGTTCTATCCAGTCCCCCTCATTACACCCTATCTCTATCTTGAGCTAGTTCTATCCAGTCCACCTCATTACACTCTATCTCTTTCACGTTCATTCTAATGTTATCCTTCCATCTCTGTCTAGGTCCCACAATGGTCTCTTCCCATTGGGTTTGCCAGTCATTACTCTGAACATAGTTTTAGATTTGATTCCCCTAAAAAATGTCTTGTGATGAAGGCAGAGTATGTAACTCATCATTAAGTAAACTCATCCACTCCCCAGTAGTCTCATCCCTTTTTGAACCAAATATTTTCCCAAGCACCTTGTGTTCATACACTCTAAATTGGTTTTCGTCATGTAAGATAATAGACCATGTTTCACCCCCACAGAGAACAACCGGTAAAATTATTTAGTATATTCTGGGTTTTACATTCCTTGAATCCAGGCGAGATGTCATCACCTTTCTGACCGAGTAATAGAATACATTTCCCGACTGTATTTATTTCTTGATTTCCACTCTAATATCAATATTGCTATTTAAAATTATTGTTCCTGAATATTTAAATTCATTAACCTTGTCGAATGATATGTTGTTTGGGTGACCTGGCGGTCTAGGGGTAAGGTGTCAGACTTCTGTGCTGGCGGCCGGGGTTCAATCCTCGGTCCCGGCACAGATTTATCTGATTACCAAACCCTTCCTTCACCTCTGACAAGACATCTTGTGAATGTGGGGAATGCCAGGCCTCCACCGTGGTTCGGATCCCACGTTAAACTGTAGGTCCTCCATTTCATCTCACAATCACCCTACCATTACACATTAGCGTAAGTGCGTATAACCCGAGCGGGTAGTGAGACGCGGTGCTAATAATAATGATATGTTGTTTGCAACTATCTCTAAATTATCATCCTCACTCTATTTTTTCAATGTATTAGTCTTTACAGCGTCCCTTTCTAAACCCATTTCCTCACTAGCCTCTACATAATCTGGTTAGTTGACTAGTAATCCAATATGGCACCAAACAAAACTTCTTGGGTTCAAATATTGTTAACTTTCATCATTAAAATAATTTGTTTCAATGTTTTTCCAGTTGTTCTCGCAGCCAGACCTGACTTTCGGTCTGAAACCTCATTTCCGTGAAGGTTTCTGTGTAGACAATGTGCGGGAAGAGTTGGTTGTCGGGTTCTTGCATCATTTGACCGCCACGGCGAGGAGTTTCTGTAATATCGGGGAAAACAAGTCGCCCCCGGCCCTCCTATTGCTGCTCTCAAAGATGTGCTTGGAGTTTGAGGGCTCCAGCGTGCACTACTTGGTAAGTGTGCACTTTGGTCATTTCGTTAGTGAAATTTGGGGATTCAAGGAAATCTTAGATTTGACACTCAAATTCTTGAAAAAAGTTCCTTTTTATTCTTTTTTTTTTTTCTAGTGAAATTTGTTTTAAATCTCTAATACTGCTTATTAGTTGTTCAGAACCAATTATAATTATGGGATGAACTTAATAACCAGACCCCAGACCAGTAATTTAACACTTAACTGAATGTATGAAGGTTGTAATGAATGGACTCTAAGAAAATAATGTTAACATCTAGTTACTATTTGTGTTATTTCTTACATATATACTGAGCCATACTTATCAAAAACTATCACCTTAGTTTTGGAGACATTTACACAAAGATCCATTCTGCCTGTCATTAATACACGGCATCATCTGAATATAACAGCGCTCTCACATTCACATGGTCCAACTGTGTCCTCTCAAGCATCCCTCGTACACTTATCCATGAAACCACATCGCAAACCCCAAATCTTGCCTGCAGTTGTTTCATGCACCCTCTCTCACCCTCCCTACCAAAAACTTTGCCTAACTGCCCTATAATTCTTATATTCACTCTTATTATTATTATTATTATTATTATTATTATTATTATTATTATTATTATTATTATTATTAGCACCGCGTCTTACTACCCGCTCGGGTTATACGCACTTACGCTAATGTGTAATGGTAGGGTGATTGTGAGATGAAATGGAGGACCTACAGTTTAACGTGGAATCCGAACTACGGTGGAGGCCTGGCATTCCACACATTCACAAGATGTCTTGTCAGAGGTGAAGGAAGGGTTTGGTAATCAGATAAATCTTTGCATTCTGATGCACTCCTTTTTGCGTTCACTATACCCACTTCTTGAACAGATTATTTCCTTAAATCATTCTGCATTCCTTATCCTTCCTTTAATCTCGTTTGCTCCTTACTCTCATCTTTTTCTCTTCAAATATTTGAACCCTTTAATCTATCAAATCCTTAGGGGGTATTTCAGGCTCAAGGATTTGAGAAAATATCAGATTCATGATTTGAAAGATAATAAAAATAAATATTTTCAAATTCTAATTTAGAATTTGTTTCGTGGCTCTTCTAACACTCATTGATGGTTTTGTCTAACATAATTATAGGAAAAACTCACAACAACGAGACTCCAGATTACTAATTTACCACTTCACTGTCCAAATGTAGTTAATATTTATATTTTCCTAGCAACTTAAGAAATTGGGTAAACATCTTATGTTCACAATGCTTGTGCTAAGACTCGAATTTGAGATTTGGATGTGACCCATCTCTACTTTCTAAACATATGATAAAAGAAAGAAAAAAAAACCTTTAATCAACACATTTTGACCCGCCTCGGTGGCGTAGTTGGCTAACGCGCTTGTCGTGTTGAGCTCGACTGTTGAGGACAGGGAGATCAAGGTTCGAACCTCGGCCGGGTGAACGGGGGGTGGTTTTTCCTAAATGGTTTTCCACTCTACCTCCACGCAAATGCGGGTTCACTTCCTCTAATTCAACCTTTCCAATTCCTAATCCATTAGAGTAATTAGTAATTAAAGCGTATAACCCAAACGGGTAGTAAGACGCGGTGCTAAATATTATTAACACATTTTAATTTCCCTCTTTTTTAAATTGGTTTATCTTGCAATGATTCCACCAGCTCAGTCAGACAGACGAGTGGTTCAACATCGAGGACCGAAGCAAGTCTGGTATCTTGACCACAGAGGAAGAAATATGTTCCAACATGAGGGCCGCTGCCCAGGAGCTGCTGAACCACTATGTCAGGACTCAAGGACTCGGCGTTTCTCAGGTACGCAAACACTGCAACAACTGGGGTACCCAACACCTCTGACTTGGTGAAATTATCACTTTACACACACAAAGTGTATTCCCTCTACTCTTGTTGTTCGACAAGAGCATCAATGCTGAAATATCACTCAATTTGTGTGACTATTTCTACTCTAAAAGACAGAAGAAACAAAGAAAGAATATGACACCTGGGGGCATTGGGTTCGTCCCACAATTTTCCTCTTCCCTGTGGAGGGCTTTATTAATAAAATGTGCACATACTAGTTTTTTTTTTTTCTTTATTTATTTTCCGTGATTATACAACCATTTCACTGTCGTACTATTGGGCCACCTCATTTCTAGACAAATAAATATTTGTGTGATATCTTTGACCACATGCATTGTTTTAATTTACCTGTCCTATATTTAAAAATCACACATCACATGTTTTAAATAGTAATATTATTATTATTATTGTTGTTGTTGTGGTTAATTTATTTGTCAACATTTGTTAAAAGTTAAGAAGACATTTATCTAGCTGTACAACTCTTTTTGATTGCTTAGAGGGAACGATATAATACACCAAACTAGAATAATTAATATAACTTTAATTTACAATATCATTTCAAATTAAAATAATACTAATCAAACACCAAATATTTTATAAAATCTTTTCTAATATCTATTAAATAAATTATGTATCTATATTCTATACATAGATCTTATTTGAAAATAACAATAGTGTGAGCATTTTTGTTAAATAAAACAAACAAATACAATTAGACAAAGCAAAAGAACTAATGTCATCCATTTTCCGAATAAGCCAACATCTTAAAAGTGTAATATTGTTATTTGAACTGAAGATGCTGCGTAAATCTGTCGAGACTCGGGATTGGTTGCACACGATTGAGCCCCGCACGGTGCGCGCCGTCATGAAGAGGGTGGTGGAAGATATCGCCGCTGTGGACAGTCAAGTTGGGGCTCTCTACGAAGAGGGCCAGAGGACAGAACACAGCTCAGATTCTAGCCGGCGCACCCACAGGTCAGCACAAGTACAGGTTGAGGATCCTTGGGAGAACCCTTTTGATGTATCACCTTTCATAACTCTCTTTGGTGACCTGGCGGTCTAGGGGTAAGGTGTCAGACTTCTATGCTGGCGGCCGGGGTTCAATCCTCGGTCCCGGCACAGATTTATCTGATTACCAAGCCCTTCCTTCACCTCTGACAAGACATCTTGTGAATGTGGGGAATTCCAGGGCCTCCACCGTGGTTCGGATTCCACGTTAAACTGTAGGTCCTCCATTTCATCTCACAATCACCCTACCATTACACATTAGCGTAAGTGCGTATAACCCNGTTAAACTGTAGGTCCTCCATTTCATCTCACAATCACCCTACCATTACACATTAGCGTAAGTGCGTATAACCCAAACGGGTAGTAAGACGCGGTGCTAATAATAATAACATAACTCTCCGACACCTTAACTCAGCTGGTAACGTGTCTGCCTACTGAGCTAAGGGTCCCCGGTTCAATTACCGGCATGGCCAAAAACTTATCATTGTTGAAAATATGGGTTTACTCTTTCTCAGTGATGAATTAACGGCCGGGGACTGGATGTTGTGCTAGTCCTAGTCTTAGGATAGATTATAAATAGAAACATACAAAAAGCGATGATATTATATGCTGAAAGCGATATTACTTACATAAAAACAAGTTGACTTAATGTTCATTAAAAAAAAACTAGGATAGAACTGTCTACATTTTTCTTTATATTGTGTATTTAACTATTTGTTAACATATTCAGCGAAGAATCAAAAATAAATACCCACAAAACATTTCATGCTTAGTAATGCTTAACTCGATATCTCAATATAATTACCTTTGAGCTTTACAAATAGCAATATCGAAATAATCAATAGTCAATTTATGTTTTGACCAAACAATAACATCAAAACATGTCGTCAAACAAGAAGGGAATAAATATAAAGAAGATATAATTTTGCATATCCTTGTTTGGACCTTGTGTGAAACCCTTAAGGGTTGAAAACAATCGATTCATCAAAATCGAAATTTAAATATCATAATAAGTATAAATCGCAGGCCTAGGAGCCGACCTCTTATTTAGCTTTTAGTCTTTTTTGGGGGGGGT
This sequence comes from Timema californicum, assembly GCA_902141385.1. NCBI lineage: Eukaryota > Metazoa > Arthropoda > Insecta > Phasmatodea > Timematidae > Timema > Timema californicum. The sequence continues at coordinate 27,903 of CABFOW010006834.1, forward strand.
TAGTCTCTTATAGTATCTTTTTTACAAATTAAGTTTCTTTTCTCGTGCCTTCAAGTGCCCAAGAAATTAAAATTTAAAATTACGAGTCCAGGAAAAAATTGGCGAGTTAGAAAGTAAGATATCGCAGACAAAAAAAAGGATCACGAGGCAACTTGTGAAGCATCTGATTGTGTGTTGAAAGAAGCCAATGATTGAAGAGAGCAATGCATAAAGGGAACTTTCAGGACATTATTGTTGGAGGGGGTTATAACTATGTGTGAAACTCTTTGAAAAAAATAGTTTCAACACTACTTTCTTTGTAAAAAAAACCCTAAGAATTTTTTATTTATTTTTTATTTCAATTGTAAATAATAATTGTATCTCTGCGTTTTTCTGTTGTTTTTTTTCAGGAATAAATCTTAGTCTGCACAAACACATGCACACATGTGCGCAAATGAGTATACTATACTACATGATGTACAACATAATATTTTTTGGAAGTTTTGAAGTTAAAAATTGTTTTTGAAAAACTTTGAAAAATCTAAGTGGGAAGAAAAGCACCGAGCAGATTATTGTAAACGATCCATTTTTTCTTCCAACCCTTTTGCTGCTTATTTAATTTTTACTTCTTACCTTCAGAAATGCTAATTATAAGTAATGGACAAAGTGGTAATGGCTGCCTCTTAAAGAGACTTAATCGTCACTGCCCAATCCCCCGACCTAGTGTAGCGTGTTTTACTATTTACAAATTTTATATATATATACATTTACACTTAAGAGTACAACTACTATACAGCAAAATATACACGTACGATACTTGGTTACCGTGTCCACGA
>CABFOW010006835.1:0-25959 GCA_902141385.1 Timema californicum
TCGAAAGGAAGCGAATAAAAAAACTACAAATAGAGTTTGCATTGGGGTGAGGGGGCGGTGGGGCTACCCAATTAAAGTCCTGTCTACAGTTTGTAAGCTCCCCATTCGTAAAGTACTTCATGGTCAGTTAGAAATGGAAACCATGTCTACATAGTCATTATGCTTAATAACATGCCCATTCTAATGACCGTGACCAATGAAAAGTCGGAGACTACGTTCAATTAAACTAGACCTATTTGAAAGAAAATAGTTTAGAGGAAGATACAAGATACAAGCAGACACGATTTGTGACTCGGAAGAGATTATAAATAATACTAATGGAAAGTTTAGCCCTATCGACCCGATGCCATGCTTTCTAAAAAAAATTGATAGGGGCCTACTTCTCAGAAAACTTTTTCTGAGATGCCACACTTCCTGGGATTTTTAGATTCTTATAAAAATATTTCTAAAATAGCTGTTTATAAAACTATCATTTCATTTTGTCTTTTGGTCCCATAGCAATGGATCCACTGCCATTTGGGCTTTAATTTTAACGAGTGCCCATATATTTACTTCGCTGTGATTGGTAGCGCTTTGCAGTCTATATAAATTATTAAATTTAGAAACTTTTTTTAAAGGTTGAGACCCGCCTCGGTGGCGTAGTTGGCTAACGCGCTTGTCGTGTTGAGCTCGACTGCTGAGGACGGGGAGACCGAGGTTCGAATCTCGGTCGGGTGAACTGGGGGTGGTTTTTCCTAAATGGTTTTCCACTCTCTCTCCACGCAAATGCGGGTTCACTTCCTCTAATTCAACCTTACCAATTCCTAATGCATTAGAGTAATTAGTACTTAAAGCATATAACCCGAACGGGTAGTAAGACGCGGTGCTAAATTTTATTATTATTATTTTTAAGGTTGAGTAAATTTCTACAGAGTGGTAAGGACTAGGGATCAGCACCCTGTAAACAGCGTCAATCTCTTACAGACCAATATGCACCTTACATATATACAGAGTTCGTAGACGAGGCTTTAAGTCCCACCTACAGAGTACAGAGTCGGTAAGCTCCATATCTTATGGTCCTAAGAAATGGAAATTGCGTCTAGATAGTCTGAATCTGTAATCATGTGACTATGCAGACCAATAAGAAAGTTGTAAGCAACATCCAATGTCTTCAAAAGGAAATTTTCTAAAGCTAGGTGCATGCAGATGTCATCTCTGAAGCAGATAACATCCCAACTGATCAATTATTTACGAAAGTAATTACACAACATATTTTGATAAAATATCCAGGATAAGTTACATATGAAAAGTATGTTAACTACAATCACAAATAATGTATTTAAAACTTTAAGACATGAGCTAGTTTGTCTAAATGTTAAGAAAACGCCATTGGTGTTTTTATTTTGATGTGTGCGCACCCTCAGTTTGTTGTGATTGGTAGTCCTTAGAAGTTTGTATTGAATAATCCTTTGAAAGTTAAAGTTGAGTCCATTTCTATGGAGTTGTAAGGACTAAGGACTCTGCATATAGTGTAATCTTTTAGTGTGGAGTTGATCTCTTACAGAGTATAAAGGCCCCCAACACAGATTTCATATCTGTAGGTCAGTAGTTCGTACTCAAGTGTTCCTAGTCCATAAGAAATTCTACTCACGATTACCGAGTCAATATTAATATTCACATGACCATCTCAACCAATGAGATAGTAAGAGACTTCATCCACTCAAAAAATTCAAAAGAAAATGGTCTACAGCAAGGAGCGAGCGTCAAGCAGTGAGATGATCATATAAGAATGAAAGAAACCAAAGACAACTTTATAGAGAAATCTTCCAGTATATACTAAAATGTAGGTTAAGTACAATCACAAGAAATATATTTATAGCTCGATTTTAACTATCAAACTTAAAATAAATGCTTGCAATAGCCTTAAAATGCAAAACAGATGAACTAGTATTTTGGATGAAAACAAAACAAGAACTTTTAATATGGATGTAGAGCCTACAAAAGTAAAGCCAATATTTTTGAGAACTTGGTATTTCTCAGATAACATTTTCCTGGAAGTCGCTCTTCCTAGGGTGTTTATATTTTTAGAAAACTGTATCTGGAATAGCTCTGCATGTAGCCATCTTTTCATTTTGTATGTTTCCATAGCAACGGATCCTATCACTAGTTAATAATAATAATAATATTTATCACCGCGTCTTACTACCCGTTCGGGTTATACGCTTTAAGTACTAATTACTCTAATGGATTAGGAATTGGGAAGGTTGAATTAAAGGAAGTGAGCCCGCATTTGCGTGGAGGGAGAGTGGAAAACCCTTTAGGAAAAACCACCCCCAGTTCACCCGACCGAGATTCGAACCTCGATCTCCCCGTCCTCAGCAGTCGAGCTCAACACAACAAGCGCGTTAGCCAACTACTACCACTAGTTCTTTCATTTCAATACGCATGCACATATTTACTCGGCTGTGATTGGTAGTCCGTAGAAAGTTAAAATTGGGCAACTTGTATGGAGAAAGCACTTACGGATAAGGACTCTGTGGCCAGAGCAATCTGAGACTTTGGCCTCGATTTATTATGGACTACGAACCTGAACCTACGGATATAGAGTTTGTGTCGGGGACTTTACTACGGATAAGGAGTTTTTAGACGGGGCTTTACCTGATGATACCGAATTTGCCCTGCTGGGTCAGATTCAAGCAATGTAGTAGGCCAACTTGTCACTTTACAATACATAGACTACCTACTGAGATGTTAAAATAATGTTTGTTTAAAATATTGATTACTGTAAATGTATTACCTCCCACCTCTTCCTCTGGAAGAATTTGAGAATCTTCTATTAATAATGTCATCCAAGCTCATATCTGTACTTGCCATGCTGGAACAAAATATGAGCTAGATTGTGATGTAGGCCCAATGCCTACAATAACTACCTAAATACACCTTAAAATTGATAATTTAAGGTAAAAAATGTGTAACTAAGTCCAAACTCTTCTTATGAATGTACTAAATGAAAGTAATATTATTTAGAACTCTTTTCACATTATTTTAGAATCTCAACAAACTTTACAGTTTATTACTTTCATTAAAAACATTTTAGCCAACAAAAGCATTTTATTTTCCCCTCATAACATAACGTTTTTTTGCTATTTTTAAATCTCTTTATAAAAAGTATTAATATTGTATAGAAGTCCAAAAATATTGTTAAAACGGTATTTACTAAATCTAACAACTCTAATTTAGTTTTTTTATTTGTTATTTTAAAAAGATCTGTGAGAAAATGTAAATATTAGTGTTGATAACACTTAGTTAAAATGGCGGGTCTTCTTGACCGGTTGTTTTATAATTGTGACAGCGAATTGTTATATTATAATGAATTATTTAAATAAATTCTTATATCCACTTTATTTTAAATTGAATTTGTATTTCATATAAAATTCATGATACAGTTTTGTATGAATTTCATAACTAACGTTCTTAAAAGAACATTGATAATAAATCTTTACTTTAAATAAGCCATTTTCAACACAAACATGCTATCTTTAGTTGTTTATACCTAATAAATAACATTAACCGCCAGTTTTAAAAGTTGATGGTGTAATTATTTCACAATCTAAAGAACATTATTATTCATATCATAAAGTTACTGGATCTACGTTCAGATATTCACACTTTTTAGAGGCGAAAACTTAATGTTTTGCACTTCTCACTTTTAACCAAATCTATCTTTGCTTATTGGGACATGAGTACATGAGACTGTATAGAATTTAATTTTTGGAATTTCAAGTTTTTTGATTAACTACATGAGTAATTCCACGATTATATTTAAATTTTACACTTAATTCTTTGATAGGTGCATGGTATCACAATTTTAATGTATGCAAAATTATTGCTATGGAGCTCCAATGATCTTGAGTAGACCATTTTAATAATGTAGACCAGCCTTTGTGAAAAGTAAGCTAGTATCAAGTTAATTGATAGTTGATTCCAAAATTCGAGCAAGGTCTGTTTAGACTCCAAAAACAGCGATAATTTTTATAATTTAGAGCATAGGCTAAATCATTAGCCTTGTGTTCTTAGAAAATTTCGGCCTACAGCATATCATTGATATCTTTGCATGGTCCTTATCTAGGGTTTATATAAGCTGTGTGAACTCAACTTTTATTAAAGATTAAGATTTACCTTAGTGAAGCAATCGGTCACTAATAAATAAGTAGCCTCAATAAGGATCAAGGTACCAGTACACACCTTAATTAATTTCAACATAGAATTACATTATTTAAAAAATTATATACTGTATTTAATGTGTTGTGTCATTAGAGACCAAGACCTAGCCTATGCTTACTCTTCAAAATCTGTAGGCCTATTTCAGAAATACAAAATAAATTAAAAATTGAAGACTATTTCAGAAATAAATTAGCAATAAGTAGTACAGTACTTATTTTAATTTTTCACTTTCTCACTATATAGTAGGCTACTGGTAAGAACATCATTTAAAAAAGAAATCCATTGAGTGAAAGCGCTTTTAATATTCTGAAGAAAAAAAACATCAGGTGCATCTGAAGGGACTTCATTTCTCTGAGGAGTAAATTTGAAATCTTCATAGAACATTACAAATTTATAAATCTCATTTTTCACTCTCAACCCAACGTTTTTCAACCGTGTCAGCAGGTGTGCCATGGTAGTAAAGGGGAAAATCAAAAAGAAGATAGAAAAAACATTTTAGGAATAAAAATTAATCTTTTTAAACCCATGATCTCAACATTAATTTTAAAACTAACACAATTATTAGAATTTTAACTAGGCCTCCTAACCTATTTTTTTATCGCCTGGTTTTAATACCTGTTCGGATTATATTAAAGGAAGTGTACCCAAATTTGCGTGAAGGGAGAGTGGAAAATCATTTTGGAAAAACCATCCTCAGTATACATGACCAAGATTCAAACCTCGATCTCTCCATTATTGGCATTCTAGCCTACTACAAAAGTAGCGTGTTAGACCATGCACCCACCGATGCTTATACCTAAGTCATTGAACTTTTAAACACAATATTTAATAGTAATTATATCAGGGGACCTGGTGGTCTAGGGGTAAGGTGTCGGACTTCTGTGCTGGGGGACCGGGGTTCAATCCCTGGTCCCAGCACAGGTTTATCAGATTACCAAACCCTTCCTTCACCTCTGACAAGACATGTATTAGTCACAACTTGTGAATGTGGGGAATGCCAGGCCTCCACCGTGGTTCGGATTCCACGTTAAACTGTAGGTCCTCCAATTTCATTTCACAATCACCCTACCATTGCACATTAGCGTAAGTGTGTATAACCCGGACGGGTAGTAAGACGCGGGGCTAATTATAATAATAATAATAGTAATTATTATTTTAATGATAGAATCTCACCTTAAAACGCCTATGGTGTGCTTTGACAATTTCAGCAACCTTGTTCAGTGTCTCATGAGTTGAATAAGGTTGAAAATTACTGTTCAAACCTGTACAGGATCATGTTTCAAAATGATGTGTATAGTACTTTTTTTTTCTTACCAACGTTCACTTGATCTTCAAATGTTCAAAATACGTTAATCTTGAGATAAATGTGAGTGTGTGAATAAATTCATGTTGGTAAGTTTCATGATTATTTAATGTAATAGGCCTCAAATAGTTAATGTACTACAGTATATATTTAGTCATTCATTTAATTAATACCCGCCTCGGTGGCGTAGTTGGCTAACGCGCTTGTCGTGTTGAAGCTCGACTGCTGAGGACGGGGAGATCGAGGTTCGAATCTCGGTCCGGTGAACTGGGAGTGGTTTTTCCTAAATGGTTTTCCACTCTCCCTCCACGCAAATGCGGGTTCACTTCCTCTAATTCAACCTTCCCAAGTCCTAATCCATTAGAATAATTAGTACTTAAAGCGTATAACCCGAACGGGTAGTAAGACACGGTGCTAAATATTATTATTATTTAATTCATATTATGTTTTCTAGTTGTAGGCCCAAACAGTTTTGAGCATGGCTTCAGAACAAGTTTTAAAGAACCTATGCAGTTCCTTGGAATCCACCAAGGCTACTGAACGAAAGGTGGGTTATGAAATTAATCACTTAGATTGATCAGCTTATTCTCAAAATTAAAGTAGTAAACTACAAGTTTAGGGGGATCCTAGTTTGATTCCATATGGTGTTGTATGAGAGAACAGATTTAATATTTTTATAATCTAAGAACTAATTCTTGTGTTCAATTATAAGATATATCCAGACTCTATAGTTTGGTGTTTTCTTAGGAATACCATTTGCTTTAGGTTGTTAATTTGCAAGTCATGTGCTAATGCTTTTCTTAACGTGCATTACATTCCATTTATAGCATTTTAATAGTACATGACGGCTACAGACAGGGAAAACCTGGAAAAGTCAGGGAATTTTTGGATGACAGGGAAAACTGGGAAATGTCAGGGAATTTAACTAAAAATAAGGAAAAGTCAGGGAATTAAAAAATATGTCTAAAATATCCCATTAATTTTGCAACCTAACATTAAAATAAAAGTTAATAATACCTAAATAAAATAACATTTTAATTTTTAAAGTAATTGATAAAACCGTTTATTTTTAGTAGATACAAACTTTTTTTTAATATGTGATCAATAATAAGTAAAACAAGTTATCATCCACCATTAAAACTAGAAAAAAGTAGTCAGGGAAAATTGAAAAATGTTGCCTGGAAAACCTGGAAAAGTCAGGGAATTTTGTAAAATATGTTTTTTAGCCACCCTGTAGTACGGCATTATTTTTAAAAAGATAACGATCTTGAGCAGGACACATTATTGTTATTGTTTAAAGATAAACTAATATAGTATATATTAATTTTGTTGCTTAGAAATCTATGAACGAGTTAAGCTCAATGCTACATGAGCAAGACACATTGCACCTACTCAACAGAAACTCCCAAACAAATTCGGCAGAAAATATCACCTGGAATAGACTCTTTCACCTAGCTCACAATTTGGCGGTCAAGGTAACAGACACTTTAAATGTCTTTCACTATAATTTTATTATCATAATTATTGTTGCACTATAGTTTCCATATTTAAGGTTGAAAAATGACCTCCGCCCACGCTACTGTCAAATTGGTCATTTTGGTGAGTTATACCATCACATTTTGCCATTCAACTAGGCTCATAAGGTTCTTCAGGTCACTCCTCACTTATGACTCAAGGTATAAGTCTATATGGACATACGAGTTTCAGGTTTTTGATTTTTTCATCTCACCCAGGCTATGCACATTTTAATCACACTAATGGGCTAAGGATGAGGATGGTAGAATTTAAAGGAAACTTACCAACTAGAGTTGGATCGAATCCACTAATTTTACAAATTTGAATCTCAAATCTAAATCACCAGTTGACCTTCAAATCCAAAATCTTGAATCTGAATCTTGGATAAAAAATTATCAACTTAAGAGGAATTATAAATATATTAAAATAATAGAAATAGTAACAGTAACTAAATGTTAACATACATACATTCATTTAAGTGGTAAATTACTGGTCTGAGGTCTTGTTGTTGAGTTCATCCAATATTAATTGGTTCTTCTTGACCACCAATAAGCAGTATTACACCACTAAAACAAATTTATCTTGGAAAACTAAATACATTTTTTTTAAAGGATTTAAGACTAATATGAAATTTTCTCAAATCTTTGAATCTCAAATATCCTTAAGGATTTGAGGCATATCCCTAATATCAAAATATGTTTGGAGCTAGAGGGGGAAATCATTAAAAAATACTTGAGGAGGAACAGTGTTGGTAACACAGCTAAGGAGATGGAAGCATTTTTATCAAAATGACCCGCAAATACACTTGATAAACAGTGGAGTGTTTTGCTTAGATTAATTTTGTTCTTTAAATTCCAAACTCAACTATTAGACACCACCATCTATTGGAAAATACACCCTAGTTCAGTTGGAAGAGTATCTGCCTACTGAGCTAAGAGTCCCGGGTTCGATTCCCGGCATGGCCAAAAATTTATCATTTATCAAAATATGGGTTTACACTTTACATTGATAAATTAACGGCCAGGGACTGGATATTGTGTCTGTCCTAGTCTTAAGATAGATTGTAAGGCATATGAAGCTACAACAGGTCTAACCACCGGTAGTGGAAAAATATATGACTTGAGTAAAAACCGACATGGATGTAAAGTAAATGTATTGGAAAAAATGGATAGCATTGATGGCTCACAAAATTATCTGGCAGACAATGCCGCCACACAATAGTTTAAGTTTGGAAAACGAAAGTCGGTAATGGTGTCATTTTATGATTTGTGAAAGTACAAGTTGTACTAAAGCATGCCTGTATATTCACATTAATATATTTAAACATTTGTCCTATTGAGAGAAACTTTCCTCAATTTTTGAGAGACTATGTATAATGCCAAGATCACAGTCAACTAAATGCTAACTTAATTTTCACATAACAGAACGTAAAGATTCTCCTTTTGTTTTTAAATGGAAGCCATCAAGATTCTGTTAACTTAACGTTCACTTAACTTAAGAGTTGTTCAGGGAGAACTTTCACATTAAGTAAACATTAAGGGAAGATATCACATATTCTAGCTATCCAATATGTTGTGACGTCAACAGGGCTATTTAGTCCGTCATTTGTTTGTTTATGGTAGGCAGACAGATTCTTATGTACGTTTTAATTACCCGTCCCTTGCGATCTATAAACCGTTGTAACCTCGCGCTACACTTTATTTTGTGTATCCAGTAAGCTTCTATTGCAAGTACTTGTAACCTCATCAGCCCTAAATGATTTGGTTTCATTTTAATGAACAATTTGTTTCTAAACCATCCAAATTCGTTGTCCTTGTTTTGCTAAAGTTGTTACATTAAAAGGGAATCCTGATCACATATTAGTTTATTTATGTTAAGTGAACATTAAGTGAATCTTAAGTAAACATTACATTAAGTGAACTTAGTTGAGCATGGTCCTGGCATAATTAAACATTTTCGTAACCAAAAACACTTTTATTTGGAAAAGTCCGTACACTATGTATTGTATGAATTTTGAATGGCTCTTTGGTGTTCAGGTGATAAATTAAGTTATTCTGTGGTTCTTAGTTTAGTACAAGAATTATATTTTCTCTTTGTAATTTTTTTATGATCATATTCCAAATCTTTTTTTCCCCATTTTCATTAACATTATTATTTGGAACCAAATGCTGACATAAGAGCAAATAAAATTGTCTTGATAAAATAGAATCGTTTATTGAGGGTGTACCCTCAGCAGATGAGCTTGATTTTCCTATTTAATTTGATTGAAAATTAATTTTAAATATATTTTAAAAACTATCATAGAAATTAATACAATAAAATAATATTTAATGTTGAAATAAATTATCCAAATCTAAAATAAGAGTACCATATTGCTGATAATGTATATTTTCTTAGTTAACTCAATTCTTGCTCACTATTTTATAATCAAACTAGTAATGAGCCACACTATTCCAAACAATTATATATTGTAACTTAGTCACTTTTTATTATTTTATTATAAATAACAAATCATTTGAAGAAATATTTAAAATGACACTTAGGGACAGAAATTGCCTGTCAAGTGATTCAGAACAAGGGCTATTTGAATTTACCTGTCCATGAAGTTATATTTCTCAAGTATAATTTAAATCATGTTTATTATATGGATTTTTTACTACAAAGAACTCAGATTTATAATAATTTTGTTTGACTAGATTATAACTGAAAGTATTTAAATAGTTATTTTTACTTTGAATTCAAGTTGTTATATTTCTGTATTGCATGTTGAAAAATATATTCAAATCCAAATATCTAATTTGTTTTTTTCTTCTTCATCCACACAATTTGTAAATTTCTACACTTTACCTTAGTCGTTAGTGCATCTACCTACAGGTTCAATAACATTCCATCATGGACAAATAATCTCTCATTGATTACATTTGGAATTTTCCATTTCACATTGATGAATATGGCCTTGGTGTTATGTCTGATATAGAGTGAAGCTAGTTTTAGTTTGAGTATTATGCTGAAATAATAAAGTGGCTCAAAACCCATGTATTAAATGCTCCTAGTAAAAATAATATAATAAGAATAATATTTAAAAAACCTAGCTCTATTTCCTATGTAGTTAGTTCTTTGAAACAAAAATAAAATATGCTCCATTCAAATCACAGGAAGCTGAGAAAATCAAATTGGACGAGCAAAAAAGGGAGTCGTATTCAGAAACAACCAAAAATAACTGGGTCACCACAAAGTCTGGCTGCGGCACATTTGTCACACTCGTAGTCAACAAGGCCAATCGCGGTAAGATGATCTATATAGAACGTATTAGTTATCTATTGAGAGTAAATACTTTTGTAAATTACATTGCATGCAAGGTTGCCTTGAGTGAGGAAAATATAAGTCGGTTTACCCCGGGTCCCCGTTTCTTGGGGGCTCTCAACTACTCATACATCTCTCTTTTACAGCTGCATGTCTTGCTGCAGTCACAACACACTTTGTTTACACTGAAAGCTAGCAATCGTGCATTGTTGAGTTCCACTATGGTGCAGCATGTAAGATAGTGTTACACTGTAATGGGTCAAGGCAATACTTCTAACTTTCATGGTAAATGGAGTGTGCGAGACATATTTTAAATATTATCTTAGCCCATTAAGGTTGTAATAATTTTTCAGATAATTGTAAAGAGTGGTAGGAATTAAATGCATGTAAAAATAGGATATTTTTGCAGCCTTTCAAAATTGATTTTTTTTTTAAACTTTTGTTTGGATCTATTATTTTGTTTTAAATTCAATCAAATACTTTTTTAAATGCCACATACTGACACAAAACCACTTTAATAGTTGATTAATATATGATAAGCTTGTAATAATATCACCTTGGCCTAACTCTATTCTATTTTCTTCGATACTTGAATCATTATATGTGACACTGTCCACAACACTATCTGTAAGTTATCACTTTCCTCACTTATTTCAATTTCTGAATCCCATACTTTCTACTAAATCATCCGTTTATTTTGTTAGCAAAACACTTTTCCCGCGATTATAGTCGATGGCTGTACCCGAATAGTCTACTTATGCAGTGTCGCCTTGACTCTTGTCCTTGATAATTGCATTGGCAATCACGTGACCAGGTGTAGATCTGTCCGGATAGTCGTGAAGGATGCTTATGCACCTTGCTTGAGCCCTCCTCGAGGTCTTGGTCATCATGGATATGAAGGCCACCAGCCATGCGCTGTTTGACTGGCAATTGTTTTAGTATTATCGTTTCGTCTACTAGAGCACTGACTTATTTTTTTCCGCCATTTTAAATAAGCATGGTGTTTACATAGTTTCTAAGATCTTTGGTTGGAAGCAGCACTGCGGCCCAAGAGTGTTGCCTTTCGAATAGTTTGACGCAGTCTTCGCTATGAACAGTGCGAGAAGGGTAAAATAATCAAGACTGCATAAAGTCTAAGACTCAGGGGTTCGACTAGGGAACTTGGACTATTCAGATACAGCCAATGTTTGTTTATATTGAATCCAAGGATAACTAAACTATAAACAAACCAATACAAGTTCACTATAAAAATGACAATTTCATGGCTTACCTGATGTCAAACCATGGTATAAAATAAAATGGTATGAAATAATACATTTTCGAGCTTGTGGTAAAAAAAGAAACCTTTAGTCTTTGAAGTGAATGAAACAGTTCTGTAAGTCAGCCATTTGACCATTTTCTTATCATACAGAACAGTTCTGTATGTCTACTCCAATGGGTTAGTAAACATTAAAGCAGTAAAGACATTAAGTTAATTGGTTTGGAAGTCCTAGGCCACCCTAGCTATGATTCAGTTAAACGAAACAAATTATATGGGATTTTAGCTAAGTTTTGAATATCCATAAAAACTGGTCAATTGAATTGAGGTATGTATGACATATATGTGTGGAAGGGTATGCATTGGATATCACTTGTCAGATACTTTTGAAATAGATAATTTATTGAAACTAGAAGATGCACTTTTCCCATTACTTTTTTAATTAGGCCTGTGCAGGAATTACATTTCTACTTCAAGACATTTTCGGGCAGGAAATAACAATTTACTATGATAATGGGATGGGAAACGAGAAAAAAATTTAAAAATAAATTTCCACTTTAGGCTTAGTTTATAATTTTGGTCTAAACTTCCCCATTCATTAAAAAAAAAAATGATAAAATTAGAAGTTTATGGCAACTTGATCAGAAAGGATTAAATTTGATAGTTTCAATTAAGTTAAATGTAATTCTAGACGTCAAGACTAGTTTTGAATAGGTTCAGGAAAACGGACAAAAGCTATGATTTGGTTGCAGTTTACTCTAGGAAAATATTAATATTGGTACCCTTATGTGTGTACTAAATGTTTTACAAACTTATTGACTTGATGTGAGATGTGGAAGTATCTTTTCTCGCTGAAATTTTTATTAGTAAAATGTTCCACAATCATTATATTTTTTATTTTCTCAAACATATCTGTTGGTGTAGTTGTTTCTGTTATTATTGTGATTTTCATAAATTCCTCTTTTCTTAAAACATTATTGAAGCTCATTTTCGTAAAAAATGCTTGGTTGTTGAGCTGTGCCAACCATATAACTTGATTCCTCCAATTCTAAACTGTTAGAAAATAAAAGTACTCTACCACATCTGATCTAGATTATTTGATTAAATGTGTGGCCATGAGCTCAAATAGACATATCACAGTGAATGCTGATAGTTGTATGATATCAAAAGCAGTTAATTTTAATTATTTATTTTAAACTCAGCAAATAGTTTTACAGCAGCTTTACTGTTCTCCTTCACAAACTCGCCATCTATGAAAGATTTTTTTTCTTCTTAGGCAGCACAATATGCAAAACTTTAAACGAAGCTACAGTAGCATCAAACGCCTTCACTAAAAGCCAAAGGGGCAAGCTCAAAACACCAACATTTTAAAACAAAGATAAATAGCAAAAAACAGCCTTCAATGCCAGTGTCAAAACTTGCACTGTCAATCTATTACTTAAATCTTTCTTACTTTTTGTTTGCTTACAAGACTCATCACCACTAAAACTGAAATACATTAATTAGACCAATTATAACCGATAAAATTTATTTTGGTGTACACTCAAAATTTATGTGTAAATATTTTATATAATTTCAAGTTTAGAAGATGCAAATATTGACCTTTAATCATTATGATGTAGTTTTCTTGCACAATGGACTGAAAATGTATGTGTGATCGACTGGTTGCCAACCCCTGGTCTAAGGCATCACTCTTGTGTTGGAGACTGGACTGCTGATGACGGGGAGATCAGGGTTTGAATTCTGGTCGCATCTACTGAAGTGTTTTTTTTTTCCTAGATGGTTTCCCATTCTCCTTCCATGCAAATTAGGGGGGATTAGCTCTAAACTGCTTCTTCTTCCATACCCCAATATTCTAATGAATATCTAAGATATGATTATTACAATAGGTGTATAACCTGAACAGGTACTAAGGGGCAGTGATAAAAAAAACTTTGATTACTGAAGATAAATTATTATTATTAGCACCGCGTCTTACTACCCGTTCGGGTTATACGCACTTACGCTAATGTGTAATGGTAGGGTGATTGTGAGATGAAATGGAGGACCTACAGTTTAACGTGGAATCCGAACCACGGTGGAGGCCTGGCATTCCCCACATTCACAAGATGTCTTGTCAGAGGTGAAGGAAGGGTTTGGTAATCAGATAAATCTATGCCGGGACCGAGGATTGAACCCCGGCCGCCAGCACAGAAGTCCCGACACCTTACCCCTAGACCACCAGGTCACCACTGAAGATAAAGGAATTGAAGTAGTTTATAATGAACTCCAAAAATGGGGCTCTTTACTACTTAGCTGTGACATTGCGACTTATTATTACATGGCTTTGTTGAAGAACTTATATTTATACTTGATAAATTATAAAACAAGGCTCCAAAATTAATCTTTTATTTTTAACACTTCGCAACTCCTTTTATTTAACATAATTTTAGCCTGTTTAGCAAGGATATGATTCAATAATTATTTGAAATTCACTAATAATATTGGCTTCAATTCTAATTTAAAAAAACCTGCTTTTCAGAAGTCTTAGTATTAACAGATTTTTATCCAAATTGACTCATAGCTTTAATTGTGGTGGGGAAACTGTTTATCTATGCCAAATTTGGAAATGATTGGTGAAAGAATTATGTTTCTAGATGTACTGCAGTACTTTCAGAGATCTCAGATGTTTAAAGTCACTGGGAAAGATGTTATCAAATCAAGCAAATAAATATTTTGTGAAATCATACAAAAATATATTGTTTTATCTATTTATATATCACTTGATTTTATTCCAAACACATATTTATATGGATTTATATGCATAGCTTTTTGTATAGTGGCTGTAAAATGTAATTTTTCGTCATCATCTAAGTGATTTAGTTAATTCATTTACTGAAGGAATTATATATGAATGCACATTAGTTTGAAGTTGGTGTCAGGTCTTAAGTTCACATACAGTAGCCCCATGGCTTCTTTGGTGCTGACTGACAGCTCACAGCTGACATCTGACATTCAACATTTAGGTATATACCTAAATTTTGACCGTCAGAAGTGACAGCTGCTAAACACATGTTTTTGCAGATCATAATGGTTCGGCATAGGAATACATAATTTGATCTGGTAACTTTTCAAAGCATTTAGCTGTCAGCTTTGAGCTGTCAGTCAGCACCAAAGAAGTCATGGGGTTACTGTAGCTTGGGTCACCACGAGCAACTAGTCACCAATTCTTAACATGGTATATGTAAGAAGTTTCCCATATTTTGCTGTATTTGATAGAACTAAGTAATATTAATTTTTCTGTACAATCTTACTGTGACCTTATATATTAGACTGGGACAATTAATCAAGCATTGTCTGGATATTGATAAATTAATCCAACCATTTTTTTCTTTCGAGATCAAAATAGCTTGGTAGTTGAATTTCTTGACAGGCTTTCCCCGCTTGAAATGCTCCGACCTCATCGCGAGCGTGTTGAATGTGATGTCGAACAACTACCTTATGAAGAGCTACTCTCAACACTACCTACAGATCCTGGATCGCCACGTGCTACAAGTACACAAGTACTGGGCGGACACGACACCCAAACAATGGGCAGGTAAGCAGCTCGGGTTATTGTTAGAGACTGACATTTCGAATTCATTATACTCATCAGTTTGTTTTACTTGCATGAAATTAAATAATAGTGTGGAAGTACCTCATAAGACATCAGGATATTATCCATCCTAAGCAGTATTAACAAAGAAGGGATTGAAGGAAATTTCCTAAGCAATTTAAGAATAGCTTACCTAGCTAAACTTTACAAATTGGATATCTCTGGATGTCAGTGCACTACACCCTCGTGCACTGTATACTCCATTCACGGTAGGAATTACTCTCTGAAAGGTCTTTTTTCCTACCAATATCCTACTATATAATAGATTTCTGGTAGTGTAAAAAGCCTTTCAGAAAACAATTCCTACTGTGAACGGACTTTACTTGTGTACTTTGAGCCAACACACTACACATTCACACTCTATAACAAAGAGCACAACAGGTTTATTTAACAATTTTTGTAGATTTTATTTCCTCACAAATATATTATTTGTTCATTTGATGATAAATATATATATTCTAACTAAAATGAAGGATATAGAGAACATTATGTCTTCCCTTTTGTTAAATACATTATAAGGTGTGTATGTGTACCAGTACACTTGAAAGAGAATTCAAACATTACCAAAAATGACTTTCACCCTTTTAAGTCGAGTTCAATGCAATTTTCAAGTGCATTAGGCTTTCAAGTGCTAATGGGTGAATTACTTAGACGCAACCATTGTGTTTTTTTGTTGATTCGTGATATTAGGAATATTTGGGAGGGTAATCCTTCTCTTACCCTTTGGTTAACACTAGCTTGTTTAGGACTACTTAAATAAAGATTTGAGAATTATTTTAGAAAACAACTCAAACATATCACATTTAAACGGTATTAGCGTATGTGTTGCTAAGAATATTGCACTTCCTTCCCACCCTTACCCTTGTAGACAGAAGATGAAGTCCCAGACACCCTTCACTTCTTAGAGCTAGGGTGCTTTTGTTCATCATAGATACCTTACTAATGATTTAATTTCATTTCTGGCATCCTAATGAGGCCCTCTCTGTGTTTGTATTTTTTAAAGTATAACAAGTAGTGCTTAAGTATTATCATTATTTAGCTATAAATAAAAAGAGTGTCTAATAACTGGACTCGATCAAAATCGAAGTCCGAAAGTACACTTTTAAAACACAAAACAATAATGTTTGGAATAGTCTAGTTCTCTCTTTTAGCAGAATGAATAGAATAATGCAAATTAATACTTGATTTTTGTTTTTTGCTTTATAGATTTAATAGAAAGGTTCTGGGACTTGTTTGCTTTACCTCCAGCTGAGTTAGACTTACGTACAGTGGCCACCATCCTGAATAAGATCATCATATGCAGCGCTGCTCAGTCTCACTCGGTGCTTCTGCTAAGATCAAGGTATTTGTCTGATTTAACTGGCACCTCCCTCTGTTCTGAGTAAATATAGCCTGTACTCATAAAGTTGTGCGAGTTAACATTTTAAAAACAAGGGGGTTTAAATAAGGAAGATAATCGGGTTTGTATTTTAGCCTTAATCAAAACTGGATAGAAACGTGAGAAAATAGTTGAAGTTCGGTGGTGTTAACTACACCAAGGTGAGTTTACTATAATATTGGGCTATTATATTTGGAAGAAGGTATAGGAAAGGTGGATAGAAACATATAAAAGGGGAGACGCACACAAAATGGCCTTTACAATGAAAAGATCAACACAGTTCACACTTTACACTGCTGCCAATGGGCAAAGAGGTAATGGATGTCTCTTAAAGAAAATTGATCGTCACCGCCCAATCCCCCGACCTAGGTTTTGTTCTATCGGAACTCATCAGGGAGGAGTGTGCAACACGCAATATTATTGGTCTGTAAGTTGATCATCATCATAAACTGTTTCCAGCCTGTGTCCGGGTCACTTTAGTAAAATGCCTCTATCTCCATTCTTCCTATAATTTCTTCCATTCTCCTTCTCTCACTTAAAGTAAGTAATGTTGAGTGTAAGTTGAACACTAAGTCTAAATTCTACAGATAATTAGAATTTTAAACTTTTTACCATATGCTATACTCAGAAATAGTACCTTCTTAGTATTGAATTTTACAAATAAAATTTTCGTGATCAAAGTATGTTTGTGATGTTAGTTTATGGAATACTCTTTTGTAGTTATGACAGTTATCTCAAATTTGTTGGGATTTTTTTTTATCTTAACTTGTTTGATAAATAATAAAGTATTTTCTTAGTAACCATAATTTGTCCATATATTAACAAAGCTTCTGATAAATTAAATTAATATTTTAAATCAGAGAGTAATTTATTTATTAAAAAATATATATTTTGATAATTTGAAAAATAAAAACACTTTTTCAGTGTATGTTAATTGTGTTTTTTATATATTTCTACAGGTTTCCTGTCCTTACAGATGCATTTATCGTCAGAGATCTTCCAAAAAATGTGGACTTGCATAAAGAACTGCTACAGCTAGCCATCACAGTTTGCCAGCAGGTCAACTGTTTTTTTACCTATAATATTTTGATGCATACTGATAAAAAAAATTATAAATGTTATGTAGTGATCATTAGTGGAGTGTTACAAGATTCAGGGTGTCTACCATACTGAAAAATCAGGGAAAACGGGAATTAGCCGGGAATTTGAGGTGATTGGGAAAAAACGGGAATAAGCCGGGAATTTGGTAAATCACAATAAAAATCTGGGAAAATGATATTTTACTCAAAATATGAAATACATTAATCATTAAATCAGTAAATTATGTCATTTTTTTGTTTGTAGCTGTGTAATATATTTTTAATTCCTAGTAAACAATTTTAATACAAATTTTAAAAAAATATTCAAATTTTAAAACTTATTATTATTCATAAAAAAATATTAATAGAAAAACGAGTAGAGAAGGGAGGTGGGGGGGAGTTAGAAGGATGTTACAAACATTTTAGTGGGGAATTTTAGGAAATGATGAGGGGAAATCAGGGAAAAAGTCGGGGATTTCATTGGTCAAGTTAAGTAGACACCATGAAGATTCTACTCGTATGTACTCACCATACGACGTGCTGAAGTCTCGGCCCCCTAGGCTAAGGGTCATGCGTAGGTTCTCCTGCCGGGATCACTACACCAAACGAGTGTCGGTGACTGGCGGGGCTGTTAGCTCAGAAAGATTAATAACTCAAGCAGTGCAGTGGATCTGCATGGTGGTTTGCTTGACGACAGTGTAACAAGTCAATGGCACTGTTGTTTTTGCCCGGCCTTACTTCCCGTCAAAAAACCTTTCTCTCGCTCATGTGTCTTTCCAATAGGACCTTTTTGTCCAGTTGGAGGATAATTACCTTGTTTATTCATTTATGTAATCATTGCTGTTGTAATTTTTTTACTGTTTATTGGCATGATTTGGTGGTCTATAACACAGTTGGATCTAGGGGGCTTAGAAAACTTTATCGTTATGTTTCCAAATTCCATTTAGACTTAGATATAAATTTACTGTAAATGTTTCAAATTTTGCTTTGTCTATAAATATTCACTTTAAAACAAATTCGGTATTGCGTGTACGGGTGATAATATGTGTCTTTGCTTTGTGCTTCTCGACCATATAAAATTGATTCCTTCAAATTATATGTTAGCTCAATGCGAGGATATAGTTTTATCTCTAATGGCCACTTCTGAGTGATTATGTTTAAATATTTCTTTGCATCTCTTTTTTCACACTTAATAATATTTATTTAATGGAAATATATGTATTTTTCTTCAGGAGGGCCAAAGACAGGGAAGGTAAAACCTAGAATAGTCAAGGAAGAAAAAAAAAAGCGATGGAATTTGACTATGAAACAGGGAAAGTTTTTAGGCATTATCTACACTAAACCAAAACAAGAGAAAGTTCAATATCATATTTATATGTATGAAAAAAGTGCATGGGCATTTTGTAATAAATAAAATGATAGAATATTAGGAAAATGGTAGAGCACAAATAAAAGTAAAAACTCTTAACACCTATTTACACACACTTCAAAATGTTGATGCTTATGGCATCTTCCTCAGGAAGTAGTAGTGATAAGACATAATCCATTGGTTTTTCTTTTAGTGCTGTCCCTTTTATATCCAGTAGTGTTGCAATTTTGTTGCTTAAAAACAAACATTGCTATTTATATGGAAGAAGCATACTCTATTAAATAACATCCACCAATGAATCTATTGAAAGCAATATAAACTATCAAATAGAATTTTTTTTATTTTTTACAAAATATGAGAATTAATATTTTGTCTCAGTTTCACAAGTTTACAAATATATCACGTTATAAGTCTAATTCCAATCAGGTAGGAAAGTCAATAATTATGTGGTAGCTATAGTAATAGTCACAAATAATGCCTGTGTTTAAAAAATTGAAATTATATATTTAGCCACTTGAAATATTTAAAGTAAAAAAAGTAAAAGCTGACTTCTTAGAAAATTTTTTTATTCTTCTTTCACATGGCTATAATAAGTAAAAGATATTATAATATTACAAATTTATCTTTAAAACTTTCCATTTATGCATTTTTAGGTTGCAAAATGGGAAACACGATTTTCACTCTGTCCAGGCTTGAAGAAAACAAAATTGCAAGACAGTTGTAGCATTTAAAACTGAAGAGCTATGTTAGCTCATTCCAGCCGCATAAAAATTGATAATACTGGCACCCTGTACAATGTTTAGTCAATTTTACATTTATATGAAAATCAATATACTTATTTGTTTGTATAATTTAATAGGCTGCATTTTGTTGCATTTGCCAAGACACTATTAAATATTCAAAAATATATTTTATGTGCAACAACAATTTTTACTAGAGATGGGCCACTCAAATCTTCGAATCCATCGAATCCTGACAAGTATTCGAGATTCAAGGATTCCGTGTTTTATTGTATTTGATGGTTGAATCTTTCACCTCATAAACAAAGCATGTTTTGATTTTTGAATTAAAAAATTACCAAGTTAGGCCTACTTGAAAAGCATAACTTAATCCGTAAACATTATTTTGTCGGACAGAAGAGATAAATATGAATAAAATCTTCTTTTAAAAAAATAAAATAATTGGCAGGTGTAGAAAATGTAATGTGCCTAATACCCTACTCTTCCAGCCTACTCAACCGTTTCAGCGAATGCTTACTTCTGAAACTCTCCCCTCATGAACAATCTTGTAAATATTTTAATGAACACATTAAAGCTCTTCAAACACTGTAAATCAAAACTTGAATTACAAATAAATTTTAAATAAATAAAACAAATTATGGCACTTTTTTTTTTAATAGAAATAACACATTACATACGATACAAAGTCAGCCGCCATGACGTATATGTTTACTCGCCAGCGGCCAGAGTGATGATTAAATAAACATGACTGTTAGTTCTTACTAACCAACTGGTTTTAATATCTACAGTTATGCAAAGAACCCCAATTTATTTCATACGATCCTTAAGTTAGATATTTTATTGGGTTTTATGAAAAATAAATACTGTGAACAGTCAGACAACGATACAACTTTATTTATCCCAATCGACCTACGTATCGTATATCAATTATTTGTTTAAAATCGATTCAGTTAATCTGATCCTTTAGTAAGTGCTATAGAGTTTTAAGAATCAAATAATGACTGGCTAGTTCATAATTTGTTTTTAAATTGATTTTAACTAAAAGTTTATTATTCTTTTCAAATATATTATTGAAGTAATTGTAAAAATATTCAAACGCGGTCTTGCCTACTAAAATAGGAATAAACAAATTGCAAGAGTCGAAAATATGTTCGTGTTTTAAATAGAATGTATTCTCAGAAATCAATATATCGCAAGAGTCGAATATATTTCTTGTTTTCTATGCGAAGATAGATAATAGATATTAAAGAAAATAATAATACATACATAGGCATTAGGAATTCACTATTTCCAAAGTATGTTTAGTTGTTGAGCATGTTGTTTGAGTCTTTTTTTTATCTGTTTGTTTTTTTCTCTTGGCATTCTTATCAAAATAAATTATAATACCTCAAGATGATTAAAGAAACTTAACTCATTCTACCAACACTTTAAAAAATAACTTAAAGACACTCAAATTTTGATTGATTTGATTTTCAAACAATAATATTAATCTATAGTGTTTAATTTGGCTGGATTTTAACCAGTATTTTGTGAGGGGTGGTTGGGGTTTATTAAAATTGACAGGTTGATTGAAATAAATCTTAATTTACAGCTTAGGCATATATTGTGTAATGAAGGTCTAGTTGTAAATCAGTAAAATTTCTAACAATTTGCTAGGATTCAGATTCGATATTCGAAATTCGAAAGTAAAATGTAGATTCAGATCCGAGAAATAGTGGATTCGACCCATCTCTAATTCTTACCATCATATACTTTCGGGTGACGAAACCAGCTACCCGCAGCAGAAGCTTATTGGTATAAGGCATTATACTCGCAATACACCTTGTCACCCGAAGTAATCAGGTCAGAGTTACCACAATCGGTGGTGCATGTGCCAACTGATAGGGATACTGGGTTCTATTCCCAGCATGGTCTTAAATTTATTATTGGTATATTGTTGTATTTACCTTAGTATTAATATAGTGTGTTAGTCCTATGTTGATATAGTCAGTATAGCCAAAAACAACACACAAAATACACCTGATAAAAAATAATTCTCTTGGATTGGTTTTATCAACTGATATTTCATAGTTCCAGGCAAATACTGGTGCATTTTGTCTTATAAACTTTACCTTTTTTATTTAAATTAGAATGTGTTGTTGATAGCCAAAACACGGGTGCCAGATGTAGCACTTAGAGTAAATCTAAATATAACCCTGTTTATCTGGGCACTAATGCCGGGATCGTGATCAAATTAACTTTAACTTAATATGAAGGTTTTCCTCGTGATTTTAAATGGAAGCCATCACGATGTGGTTAACTTAACATTCACGTATAGTAATAATTGTCTTGAGAAGTCTTTCACGTTACATGAACTATAAGTGAAGGGTATCATGTGATCTAGCCAGCTAATCATGTTAACACTGCTATTTAGTACTTAATCTTCTTTCGCAAGGACCGTTACTTCATTTATTTATAGTGTAGGCAAGCTATGTTCTACTTTTAAATAATGATTGACAACAAGTATAGCATAACACTAAAATAGAAAACGTAGAAAGTGCAAAAAAAAATATTCAAACTTTAATACATTTAGTTTGAATGATAAATATTTGATTGCAATATAATTAGATTTATCAAAAGTAAACAATACATATAGTTGGGAGACCTGGCGGTCTAGGGGTAAAGTGTCAGACTTTTGTGCTGGGGGTTCGGGGTTCAATACGCGGTCCCGGCACATATTTATCTGATTACCAAACCCTTCCTTCACCTCTGACAATACTTGTATTAATCACAATTTGTTAATGTGTGGAATGCCAGGCCTCCATTGTATTCGGATCCCACGTTAAACTGTAGGTCCTCCATTTCATCTCACAATCACCCTACCATTACACATTAGCGTAAGTGCGTAGAACCCGAACAGGTAATAAGACACAGTGCTAATAATAATAATACATATAGTCACAGATAACATAGTTAACAAATAGTACAGATCACAGATCAAAATCCATGTTCTCGAATGCCAATGTTTGGTTCAAGCTGTTACGTTAAGTTATGTGAATCGTGATAGCCAACTTGTTTCTTTATGATAAGTGTACTCTAAGTGAATGTTACGTAAAGTTAAAATTAAGTTGATTGTGATCCCAGCATAATGAATCCTCCTACTAATAACAGTCAGGAAGGGCAAAATACAGTTGTTTGAAACTTACCTAAGAATTTGTCTACCAGTATTGAGCTTTTAGTGTTGTGTTTCAGTCATTATTTTGGTGAAGACTTACATGGTGTTTGGGGATTTAATCATAATTGTTATTGAATGTAAAGCTAAGGTTATGAACAACATATTATAATCAACCTATTAAGTTATGGATGAGTTAGTTAATTGTTTAAGAAAGTGCACACACATTTGCATGGATAGAAGAGGGATATATATTTTTTTTCAACTGATTTGTTAAAACTATCTTCAGTTCAACATTCCAGAATTCAAACCTCAGCCTATTCATCACAAGTGTACATACTGAGTGACAAAAGACAGAATTGTTTAAAAACATTGTTTTGAGATCAGAGGCACATAAAACATCAAGAGCCATAACAATCTTGAGGTCAAACATGTTCTTGATTGCAACACTTTCTCTCTGATCACCGAGGGAAAAAAAAAACTTGGTTTCCCATGACCACTGGAGCCATTGTGAACTTATTGCTTTTTATAATTGACTTCTCTTTTTTAATAGGTAGCGAAAGAAAGCAGGATGGCAACATGTCGTTTCGGTGAAGATGTTTTCAAGGCTGTCATATACATGTATGAGCACAAGAAATCAGAAACAAAGGTATGTTTACTGACATTTCTCCCGTTTATTCAGTGGAAAATAGAAAAATTAGTCATGCTAGCTTTTGCACACATTAATACAAGGTGGCTAGAGACAACTAAAACAGGGAATACCTGGAAAATTCAGAGAATTTTTTTATGTCATTGAAAACTTGGAAACGTTGGTGAATTTGTTATCCCTCGTTTGCGACTTCGGGGGTAACTGGTTGATTTCATGACGGCGGCGACATTGTGTTCAGACACGTGTGGGTAGGGCTAGAAGAAAAGTCTGTGAGAGTGTCTCGGCAACGTTAGTCATGGTGGGACAGAAGGATGTCCCGGCAACGTGAGTCCCGGTGGAACATGAGTAAGTCCCGAGGTGGGGAGGTAGGGTGATTGTCCCGGCAACGTTAGTCATGGTGGGACAGAAGGATGTCCCAGCAACGTGAGTCCCGGTGGAACATGAGGAAGTCCCGAGGTGGGGAGGTAGGGTGATTGTCCCGGCAACGTTAGTCATGGTGGGACAGAAGGATGTCCCAGCAACGTGAGTCCCGGTGGAACACGAGGAAGTCCCGAGGTGGGGAGGTAGGGTGATTGTCCCGGCAACGTTAGTCATGGTGGGACACGAGGAAGTCCCGAGGTGGGGAGGTTGGGTGATTGTCCCAGCAACGTTAGTCATGGTGGGACAGAAGGATGTCCCAGCAACGTGAGTCCCGGTGGAACATGAGGAAGTCCCGAGGTGGGGATGTAGGGTGATTGTCCCGGCAACGTTAGTCATGGTGGGACAAAAGGATGTCCCAGCAACGTGAGTCCCGGTGGAACATGAGGAAGTCCCGAGGTGGGGAGGTAGGGTGATTGTCCCGGCAAGGCAACGTGAGTCGGGGTGGGAGGTAGGGTGACGGTTGGAAGGGAGAGGGCTAAAACAATATTGCTCCTTCGTAACATAAGAAAATTTATTAGCGTTTTTGAATATGTGGCACACCAGGGTTTGGTGGCCATGCTTCGACTGACCTCTGAGTGAGAAACCACCGTGTTGAATACCCTTCACTGCTGCCTGGTCTTGTCCAACGGGAAAAAATGTGAGTTCTTATTGGTGCGTGAGAACATGAAAGACAGCAGCCGCCAAGCGAGCCAATAGAAAGAGGAGTTATCATGGGTGCTGAGTACAGTGGGAAAAGCTAGAAAAATAGAAATATATTTGGCTACAAAATAAAAAATACCACGTACTCCTGCAATATTTTATAATCCCAGAAAAATGTACCAAAGTATGTGTTATTTTTGCTCTTTTCTCAGCCCAACAGTCCTAATTTCATGCAGCCTTAAACCAAAATGACAAAATAAATTTTTATTGGTTATTACATATAAATTAAGTAATTAAGGTGAAGAAGATCAGTGTAAATAACCGATAATCGTCTGATGATCAGATCGCTAATCAGCACTAGCCCAGCCCTACTTTTTTTTAAACTCGCATTCAAGGGAAAATTAGTGTTAAATTTCCATTTTAAAACCGGTAAATTGTCTATGATTATTTCTTGATTGTTTGTGTTCAAACTTCAGCCAGAGACTTAAAGGTGAAATGTATTAGTTAGTAGCTAGTAGATTCTTAGAACTAATGATAAGCAAGACGTGATAGGTGCAATGGAATAACTAGGACGAGACAGGCGAGGCACACACTAGGCACTAAATTCACCAGCACTATTATAAACAATAAAGGTTTCATATTTTTAACAGCTAAAGTGTATTTTGTTTTTATTATTTTATAATCAGTATTATAACCAGTACCCAGTTTAAGTACTAATATAAGAACTAAGCCAAGTTTTAAAACAATTTTTAAGTAGTGCCAATTTTTTATTTTTCCTGGGTGCCATCGACTCTGGCTACTATGCCTCTGATTAAGTTCCTTAAAAAAAATGGAGGAAAAAATATTATGTTACAGAGCCTCTTGTTCAACTTCCTGCTCCTACAATTACGACTGCATAACCCAAGGGGTGCAAAAGAGGGAGATGCAGCGGCGTATGCGTATAATTGGCAAACTTGGAGCAAGCATTGTCAATCTCTTTACACCCTGGTGGAGACGGAGATACGCAAGCTACAGCATGTTACCTCCAACCCCAAGAACATGCGCCTGTCAGCCAACTTTCTGCAGCTGGCTGTCGCTGTTTGCAAACAGGTGAGAATATACATCAGGCACACAACATATTTCTTCATGAAAAGGCTGAGAAATATTGAGAAGTGTAGTGAAAAAAAAGGTATATATTATTTTACACTTAAGGCACTTATGTTATACAAAGGACCCGCTTCGGTGCCGTATTTGGCTAAAGCGCTTGTCGTGTTGAGCTCGACTGCTGAGGAAGGAGAGATCGAGGTTCGAATCTCGGTCGAGTGAACTGGGAGGGGGG
>CABFOW010006837.1:0-25152 GCA_902141385.1 Timema californicum
GCGCTTCTATAAAAAGATTTTCCCGTAACATGAAAGTTGATGAAAGTGTAGAGGGGAAATGATACAAGGGGATATGCGAATAGAGGCCAAAATGTGGAAACAGAATTTGGAAGTCAAATGCACACAAAGCCTTCAGTCGAGTTCCGGGCTACGAAGATGAGAGAAAAAGAGAAATGGTGAAAACATTTCGGACCAAGGACGAAGCAAGGCTACCAATATCGGCCTCTGAACCGGGGATATGAAAGGGGGTAGTTAATTTGGAAAATGGGTAATAGTTTCAGGAGGCTGAGAAGTTTTTCTACCAGAGTATTTTGGGAAAATACATTCTCCTTTTTTTTATTGGCCACCCCGAAGTGAATTCAAGATTTAAAGTGAATTACTTCAATTCCAACAAATGAGGAAAGAACATTCCTCTAAGACGGACGCTGGTTAAATAATGTTCGCCTACGTGAAGCCTTTAGTAAGGCTACGTTTAACAACATACTACTCTTTAACTTAATTGTGATAGTGGAGAGATATTTTAAATATTTGAATATTTTATAAAGTAATATTAAATTCACCAAATGCACATACATAAAATGTAAGGAACTGGATGGTTTATTGCTTAAGGAATCATCATTTTTAAAATAAAGGTTTGCCTTTCATGTTTTTAAAAGAAGTGATCGCTAAATTTTATAATTATTTTATTGTTGGTAAAAAAGACTTTTCTTAGTAACTATTATATTTGATAAAATTAATGTGTTTGTTTTTCCCCCATCATAAAAAAGAGTTTGTAATCTTATTATTTAAATATTTATAGGGCCCGATTGTCTTGAAAAATACTCCTTTTACTTCTAATTTAAAAAAAAAGTATAATGTATAGGGACGTGCTTGAAAAATAATTTGGTATTTCTTGGGGATCCTCCACAAGAAAAAACTAAGGACATACCAAAAGGTCTCAAAATTTAGGGGATCAAAGGTCACTAAAAATAAAAACAATGCCATTTAAAAAAAAATATGTCCACGTATTAAAATAATATATTTACACAATAAATAGTCTCAGAATTTTAGTAAAACCATTATCCGTTCTAGTTTAATTTTTTTAAGCTTACTGGCTAGACATGCCACAATCTAAAAATATTTTTATTTTTTGTGTAGGTTGTTATTTTGTTAAATTCTGACGAAAACATAGCAATTGGTTTAGAATAAAACATATACATACATAATTAATCAATAATTATATATTTTAAATGTGAATGCATTAAAAATATATTAAATGGCAAAATAATAATCTTTGTACATGTTAGGGGACGGCCAGACTGGAGAGGGGATCCTCCACAAGAAAAAACTAAGGACATACCAAAAGGTCTCAAAATTTAGGGGGTCAAAGGTCACTAAAAAATAAAAACAATGCAATTTTAAAAAATATGTCCACGTATTCAAATAATATATTTACACAATAAATAGTCTCAGAATTTTAGTAAAACCATTATCCGTTCTATTTTAATTTTTTTAGGCTTACTGACTGACATGCCTCAATCTAAAAATATTTTAATTTTTTATGTAGGTTGTAATTTTGTTCAATTCTGACGAAAACATAGCAATTTGTTTAGAATAAAACACATGTATACTTAATTAATAAATAATTATATATTTTAAATGTGAATGCATTAAAAATATATTAAATGGCAAAATAATAATCTTTGTACATGTTAGGGGATGGCCAGACTGGAGCGAGAGAGTAACAGGGCGCGCGCTCGACCCGGTACAGTCTACTTTACAGGCGCTAGGTGATATTATTGTATGTTGGTTCATTGAGTGTTGGGATAAACGTCTCATTTTGACATTTTTATAACTATCGATAGGTTTAGCACACTTGCTACTAACGGCCTAATTTAATTGGTAAGATCATAAACCATACCTATAAATATGTAAAATGGATATGTTAAAATACTTAAATATTATTATCAAAGTAGGCCTTTACAAGTAAGAATCGCCATTAGCGTGGAGAAAGGATGAAAACACCATAACAATAAATCACTTGTCAAAAACCAGCCTCAGTTCACTGAGCCAAGATTCGAACCTTTGCCTCCTCGTCAACAACTATCGAGAGCTATCTGCTAATCACTCACTCGCACGATTGTCAATCTGGCCGAAATCTTAATAGAAACAATTTACAGTTTTATTATCCTAGGCTGAAGCATAAAATATTCTATAATTCTATCAATGTCTACATTGCCTATGTGTTGACATCTGTGCTGACCCTGTAAATATTTCCTGTCCCATTCGTTTTAGAAGATGAGTCTTTACGCGTTTCAATGTAGAAAAAAAAGGGCCGCTGTGCAGAAGATGTTTTCACAGGAAGTGTCACCAAGATTATCGAAAATACATGAATATTTTGGAATTGGTTTTATTTACATTCAGTGATGGCATCTACATGATTGTGTGGCTTTCTGTCCTGAGGAGGTTTTTGCCCTTTCAGTGAACACAGCTCAAATTTGGATGTTGGCGTGTCAAAATGTGTTTGTTTCAAATCAGCACTGTAAAATCTGAATTGATCCTCAATGTATTTAGTGTTTTTATCCGGATAATATTTAGGAATTAAATAGTTCAATCTGTGCGATAAGTTTTTGTGTGTAACAAACTTCTTCTTCAGTGAATTTTTGATTTCCTCTAAATATGGAAAGAACACACTTCTCCCATAGTAATCTTCTGGGGTACACGCTGGGTGATTTTCTTTATATCTCTGGCTTACAGTTCTTCTGGATGTCGAAGGTATCACTCCAAAGTGTGTCGATCTATTGATGGCATTGTTGAAAATCTTCTGAAATTCCATATCAACATTATTTCTCGTGTTGCTTAATTCGGACACAACCAAATCAACATGTTAAACGGCCAAGCTCAATTCAATATTTAATGTTTGTAAGTATTCAAAAAGATGATGCGTGGTTCCAAAATGTTTATCACAAACTGCTATTGTTTAGTATTTATTTCTTTATATTTTATTATTTTAGTATCAATTTCATTATTGATTACTTAATTAAATATTTCCTATATTCATTCATTATTAATTTATGTAATTATAACATTTTTCTGTTTACCGCCTTTTCTTTCATTAATTATGTTTTGTAAGGATGTTACAATTGCTCTATCGTGTTTTTACGCGCGTTTCTTATTTAGTTCGCAAAGTGTTTTCCTCAAAGGTGGATGTGCTTCACCACCGCGGCTCATCTCCTCGGTTTCTCTTAGTGTTTGGCATTCTCTCTTGCTAATTTAAATAAACCCACTCTCATCCTAACTGGTATAAATGTACGTCTGATCAAAAGCACCAAGATCATCCCATCACAACCCCAGGTAGGCCTACTTGGGTTACATCTTCACCAGATCTTCAGCAGCAGGTAGGATTTCACCATGTCTACTTACGCACATTAATTGATTAATTCTCTCTCTCTCTCTCAATAAAATTAAATTCAGCTATATTTATTAAAATCTCAAGTTTACAGTCTGTAATGTAGTACAGTGGCAGCACATTTATCATCATTTCCACTATCAATAATTTGTCTCAAAACTTCAACAATCTGTGGAATTTTCTCGTGGAAAGGTGCTACAGCCTCATGCCATCCAACCCATCTTGTTTCGCAATACTTGGACGAGAGAGGGAGAGAATGGGGTCACTGATTGTAAGATGTATTTTAATGTTACTGTTATTTTAGAAGATGCTCTAAAAACACACACAAATATAACTAAAGATAACAAAGGCCTTTCTTATTCCCTGCAACTTTGGCGCATCAGTTATACATGAATTGAGGCATTGATACGAATATGAGTGTCAACAAACGTAGGAAATTCTTCTTTCATAATATCTTGTATTCTTTAATTATCCACTCATGTTAGCATTAACTTAAGATCTCAAGATCTCAAGATCAAGCCCTAATTCATGAAGTTTCTTTTTACGAATGAAAGCAAGTCATTTACCAGTACGGTCCCTTATTTCAACCAGTTTTAAAAAGGCTTCTGTAATTTTCATGATTTATTGGCTATTACACAATGAAAACTGTTCTCTATTAGTTATATCATAAGTTTTGTCAGATAAAATAGGGACAAATATAAATGAATAAATTTTGCTTGCCATTTGTCCTTGAATTTGTTTCCCAATAATTAAAATAGTTTCGTTCCATAGACTTGTATAAGAATGCTTTTTCCCCAGTGGTCCAAAGCTGCGTTGTCTCCTCCTTGAGCACGATATTCCAATAAAGCTTTAAAATTAACGTAATATTTTTTCTGGTTCATCAATAGTCAACCACTCCCTGCTAACCTCCCATTTGAGGGAAATATCTTACTTTCCACATAAAACTATTGTCTCTGTTATGGTACGAAATTTCACTCTATTTAGTTCGGCTTCTCCTTTTGCTCTTCTATTAATTCTCAAATTAATTTTTACTGAGGGTCGTTTTTTGTTAATATATTTAACTAATATAAAGGACCTATATTTTGGGGTCTTTAGCTCCCTTTTGCTCGGAGATATTTTTTAACAAAAAGTATTTAATTTAATGAAGGGGGGAAAAAATTATTTGAACGTGCATCAAAACCATAAATAGACTAAGGTAATCACATCTTCACATCCCATAAAATGTTGAACAAACAAACAAGCTAATCCGAAAATATATAGCAGCTTAGTTGTTTTTTAAATCTAAATAATTTTAGTGACTTCACTAAAGGGTGGGAATTTAAAAATTATTTGGAATAAATTAAATGTCCCTATTGTCTAATGAGATCCAATAACCAATGTATTAATAATGAGCAGCTGGAGAGGGAAATATCAATCCGGACTTTTTGTTTACGCAAAAAGGCTCCCCCACTGACCTTCCCTAGTATCTCTCTTGTCAAGAATATATGCTTATTAAATTAAGATTTATAAATATATGGGAAAATTTGGTATGGCTGGCATTTTTTGACGCTATAAACAGATATACAGTTTTGCGCCTTGTATTAATAAGTGGATAATGATCCTTGTAATAAAACTAGCCGGGATATTTAGGGGTAAAATAGAGAGGTGCGTGAATATCATTCTCTTTTGTTCGAGTCTATTGTTCATACAGGAATGTTGTTTTGAATAAATTAATGGAGGGACAGGTTATAAGAAGGTTCGAGGTGTGAGGTCCGTAAGCATGGGAAGAATATGATGCGATCCAGAAACATTGTTAACATCAGGGGTGGAGAGGTGGTCCGGCTCATAATAAAATACGTACACCAGACTCCAAATGACGCCCACTATCTCATGGGCGCGTAAACACTCTCATTGAAAGACGTCAGTGAAAGGCCAGGGATCAACATGTGGCGTATGATTGCCCTTTATTTTTAAATACAATAATTATAACAATTTCATATATTTTATAGAAGATTCATGGTGACAAGGACAAATTTATATATAATATTATTTCCAGTAAAAAAAATTGTGAACCGGCGGATAAGTTATTCTGAAGAAGAAAAAAAAATGGTTGTAAGATACGAATTATATGTGAAAAATAGGGATACGAACCCCCGCCCCTAGTCAAGCCCCAGCTACACCTGTGTTTTCAATTAATTGATTTTGTATGCTTTATTTAACAAGGCGTAAATATTTGTTAAAATAAAAAAAAAATTGGCAATTATTAGAATTTAAGATCCTTCTTACTTCATCACTGTAGAACGAATATACTATTTAAAATTCAAAAACGTCTGGAACAACAAACCACTCTTATAATTTGGTGACAAAATAAATACTTTCCCAAATATTACAATGGCTTTTCATTTCTTGTCAGAAATGGTCACGGGTTTATTGTCTCCAGCTGGCATAGGCGGCCATTTTTAGAGGGGGACTCCCCGCTATCAACGCACTAAGCTTGATCACGTGACTGGCACGTGGTGGTCGACAATGACCAGAAATGATGATCTAACAACGTGGCGCGAGTAATGGCTTCTGATGCAGGAGGTACAGCGAGTGGTTCGCAAGGAAATCAATAGACTCGATAACCTTATGCTATATAAATGTTCATTATTACTAATGTGAGAACGTTGTGTTTGCCAGTGACACGTGCTGGATACACTCGTTTTCGCAAAGCGTTCAGCGGAAAATCTAGAATTATTATTATTATTATTAACATTGCGTCTTGCTACCCGTTCGGGTAATACGCACTTACGCTAATGTGTAATGGTAGGGTGATTGTGAGATGAAATGGAGGACCTACAGTTTAACGTGGAATCCGAACCACGGTGGAGGCCCGGCATTCCCCACATTTACAAGACGTCTTGTCAGAGGTGATAGAAGGGTTTGGTAATCAGATACATCTGTGCCGGGCCGGAGGAATGAACCCCGGCCGCCAGCACAGAAGTCTGACAACTTACCCCTAGACCGCCAGGTCACCGAAAATCTAGAAATGACCAAATAAAGCATAAGGGTCTCTCCTCGCCATATTTTTAAATTCTAGTGAACCCAAACGACAATAAATCTTCCATATACTTTCTTTCTTTTATCTTCTGAGAAGATTATTCCCTGCTGCAACTAGCAGAACTTTTTAATAATTTATTCATGTCAGTATTAATTACGCTGCAATTCATATGCACTTTTTATGAAGAAAGGGGGGCACATGTGAACACACAGCAATTAAGACTACAATACGACTATGTCACAAGCTTGCCAGATAAGCGCACTCTACACACAATCGGTTGATCAATCATCTATGAAGGTTGACTAGACTCGGTGACAATCGGCTTCAATACGAAAGCGAATGAGCTCAGAGAAGAGAATTGACAATCTTGGCCGGTATTCTGCACGTGATCAAATCGAGAGCTTACAGAGATATTCACCCAAATATGAGGATTTTGCCGTTAACTGTGTCGGTAAACATGCAGTCGGGGTAAGATAACCAAATTACGAGTAGATCCGAACTATGTTAACTGATCCTGTTTGTATTTGAATTTGAACTTTATTATAATCATCAAAATCTCGTATAGTGCTTGGGGGTTGAATGTGCACTTATAATTGCATCTGCCACAAGACATATATGTTATTACTTCAATATTATAATCAAAACCTTTACTTATACATCCCCGTATCCTGGTATAGAATGATTTAACATTTTTAAGGGTAAGTTTTAATTTATTGGTGTTGCTCTTGAGATTCTGAGAAAGTTTTTGAAGAACACTGGTTCATAGTTTTCTTAGGTTCAGATTTAGTCTTAACATTTTTGGTTAAACCAGGTGAGATACTAGCAATCCGGCGTTCAAGCTAGGTACAGTATATTACCCAGCGCTTATGTTTACCTTACTATAAGCTCTTGTAAAAATCAACATTTCTGATGATATCTTAACATTTTTGGTTAAACCAGGTGAGATACTAGCAATCCGGCGTTCAGGCTAGGTACAGTATATTACCCAGCGCTAATGTTTACCTTACTATAAGCTCTTGTAAAAATCAACATTTCTGATGATTTTGTCGAATACGGATGTTCCCTGTTGCGGTTTTAAGATAAGAAATCAAACTGGTTTCACCTCCAAAATATCTAGGTAGCTTCCTTATTTGCTAAAATAAATATTTTCACATGAACACATCATGTACGTTAATTTTTTTTTGTGTACATTGTGTTTTTGTAATTATAAAACTCATGCGAGGGCAAGTTTGTCAGTAACAGACAAGTCATTAAATATTTTGCCATTTTACTAGTAGTAGCAGGCGAATGTCGGTCTATCTCGTCGATCATTCATGCGTTGACTAAGTAGGAAATCAAATCTATAAAGCTTGAAAGGGACTGTAACTAACGTAACAGAGAATATACAGTCCTTTTCATTTAATAACGTACTTTTTTGACAGTCACAAGAGTTGATAAAGTAACTTTCATAAGGTAATAGATCAGTAATGAGATGTGCAGCCGTCAATTTAAATACTATCTTATAAATGTTGACCATTAAAAGAAATATTTGTATTTTATTAAAATACTCTTATACCAGAATTCTGCTAATTATAAATTTATGAAAAATACCTCTTGTTCCAAACAAGCACACACAATTTGCATTTCAATGTCCTTTCATTTTTCAAGGTAAACAAAATAACATTAGTAATATATTTCATCAGATTTTTGTTTGGACACATTTTCAATTGCAATTATTTCCTTTAATTTTATGAATAGCTTAGGATATTGAAGATTTTTTGTGGTGAATATATATTAAAAAACAAAAAAATATGACTATGTACAAAGTTGTTTTATTGGTTTTAATAAATTTTGACACCATTAAAAAATTCCTTCACAATTAAAAAAATAGTCCTGAAATAGGAAGAAATTGCTAGACTTATCCTTCTTCAAACCTAAATTTTAAATCTGTAAAAACTAATCATTTACACAATATACAAAGTCACATTTTTTTTCAGTTTATTTTTGAATGAAATTGGTTGTATAAACGTATTATTCCAAATTATTTATTGAAAAAACATGTTAATACTCGTAATGATAAACCTAATATAATATACAACTGGCTCTTTCTATAACATATATGAGTAACTACCAATTAGAAAAAAAACACAAGGAATCAAATAGCCGAAGCTATTATTTATGCTTTTTATTGAGGAATTCTCCATCTAGATATCATATTCCGAGAAATGAAAAATGACACCTAGACACGGGAATTGAACCCAGGACCTTTGGCTTAGTACGACCATGCTCTAACCACTGAGCTATCCAGGAATCGTCCCGTGCCCAGGGTCATTCTTCAGTCATATTTTAAGGCAGAGTCTATGATGGACGTGCAGAAATAATCAGCTACAAATGTGTGATTTTATTAAGATCACGCCCGTCCATCATAGACTCTTAACTTAAAATATGAGTGAAGAATGACCCTGGGCACGGGACGATTATTGAATATCTCAGTGGTCAGAACATTGGCGTACTAAGCCTAAAATCCTGAGTATCAGAATAAAACACACAGTGCCTAAATATAATAAACTAAGCATTTATTGTACCTAACTTAATCATAAGTTAACTTAACTAATGGCAGAACCTGTATTGGTAAGAACGTCGACTAAGGGATCACGCCATTCTATCCTGGTTTGGCGGTGATAAGGAGGTCAGAGTGCGAGTCTTGACTGAGTACATAGAAACTGCTTTTCGCTAAGTGGTTCCCCACACTACCCCCATGTAAATTTGGGTACACTTCATCTAAATTCTACCTTTATAATCCTTACCTCTTCATCGTGATAAAATTATAGACAGTATTAAACGTAAAGATAATTTAACATATTGTAACCAGATTATAGTCTACCAGCCTGCTCTCGTTGTTTACCCTGGCTGTGCTCCTTGTTCTCTCTGTCTCCCTCCTTGTCTAGCAGCGGGACCAGCGTGCTCTCATTGTTTACCCTGGCTGCGCTCCTTGTTCTCTGTCTCCCTCCTTGTCTAGCAGCGGGACCAGCGTGCTCTCATTGTTTACCCTGGCTGCGCTCCTTGTTCTCTCTGTATCCCTTGTCTAGCAGGTAGGCAGCGACCTTCTCGCTTGCCTGGGGGATTAAAGGGGCCGATGGGGTGCGGGGGAAAGACAGAGACACGTCTGGAGGGGTTTGGATCCTTTTTATTCTGGCCTTTTAATTCTAGAAATGGAGGATTCCAGACCTTTAGCTGGCATCACCCCTATATATACACGCTCAGCGAAAGCCGTGGGTACTCAGTTCTTGGTTCTCAACTAATGAGTTTGGGAGTCCCCAGTGCGAGTGTGTGGACCGGCGTGTCAAGTGTGTGAGCCAGAGTGACCAGCGAGCAGGTCGGCGCGTCCACGGATGGATCAGCGAGTCCGGCGTTCGTGTATTGCGGGTCATCGCCGTGTATCGTGTGTGAGACAAGTGACATTTGTTATTCTTGTAGACTAGTGTGTTAATGAACATTTTTGTGACTGTTTTTAAATATTTGAATAATTATTAGGTGTTTTATAGTTGTTAATATGTTTATTCAATTTAATTACATATATATGTGTGCTATTAGTTTATTGAGTTACATACTTGATTAAGGCTCTTTTTATTTTACTTAATGACTTGTTTAGCTATAATTAATTTAGATATATAGTTAATCAGTGTGTGTATGTATAAGGTTATTTTGGTAATCAAAACCTTGAATATTCCGTGGGCATTTTCATTCGTTTTTGGTCATCAGCATACCCCAATATCTCTAAAAGAACTCGTGGTTCACACGTTCACGTGTGAACTGCCTGTGACCCTCCCAGGTCACGCGCGCCCCACGTTACAATATATTTATCCGGAAGGAAAATAAATACATACCATCCGCTTTGTTTGCTAGTTATCCAAATTTGGAATTTCCCACTCTTAAATTCACCCTTCTCATCTTGTTACCTCAAAATCCTTTTTTAATTATTATAGCAGGTACTTGCATCAGACAGTTTCTAAACTTTATTAATGAAGCTATCTTCTATACAACATTTTTACAAGCTTTTGTTTGAGACACGAACGATAAAAATGTATTAGGGCTTATGGTGCATTCCTTGGCTTATGAATAGGAAAGCGAATAATAGGGAGGAGAGCGGGAAAGAGTAAAAAGAAAAAGAAAACTTCGTTAAATAAAAGCGCTGGTAAAATATTAGTGTAACAATTGTTGCTCCTTCAAGCTCTTGTATTATGAGCGAAGACATGGGATTCATTAACAGGTAAAATGTAAGCCTTTCAACCAAACAGGTTGAATTATTCATCGTAACATCGTAACACAATGGGTTAACACTTCCCCCAAAATACTTCAACATTTCCAGCCATTCAGAGCTATAAAGGCACTGCCTAACTCGGAATATTTTGCACAAATTTGCTAGCAGGGAGGAGGGGATCTTAAAGGTTTTAAATCGTATGAAAAAAAATTGAAAAGATGCAAGCGGAAAATGTAAGTAATTTATAAAATAAAAACTATTAACTACAATATGGTAGTTATATGATCTAGATTAGCATACTTATATTATTATTATTATTATTATTATTATTATTAGCACCGCGTCTTACTTCCCATTCGGGTTATACGCACTTACGCTAATGTGTAATGGTAGGGTGATTGTGAGATGAAATGGAGGACCTACAGTTTAACGTGGAATCCGAACCACGGTGGAGGCCTGGCATTCCCCACATTCACAAGATGTCTTGTCAGAGGTGAAGGAAGGGTTTGGTAATCAGATAAATCTGTGCCGGGACCGAGGATTGAACCACGGACGCCAACACAGAAGTCTGACACCTTACCCCTAGACCACCAGGTCAAGCATATTTATATTAAAAATGTGGTTTGATTTACTTGCATAGTGTGGTCAAACAATCAGCCCATGACCTGTTTTAATATGGCCGGTGAAATCTCAACGAAATTTTATATCAATAATAGAAAAAGGAGTAGCCATGATCTGAACAGTTCATAATTTATGGCATTTTATATTATTAATTCCCGGCCCCATAGCTCAGTTTGTAGCGTGTCTGTCTACTGAACTAAGTAAGGGTCCCAGGTTTGAATCCCAGGATGACCGGAAAATGTATCATTGGCGAAATGTGGGTTTACCCTCTAACAGTGATGAATTAACGGCTGGGGTTGGAGATCGTGCCTGTTATAGATTAAAGTTAGTTTATTGATCAAGTGCTGATATAATCAGTTGGTTAAAAAGTGCACGTTAAACACCTCAAATAAATTAAATAAAAAATATGAATGTTCAAATAGGAGAGGTCTCGATTATAATATAATTAAAATGTCTAAGGCATTTAGTTTTTCTTGAAGTTTTGATAATGGAAGACTACCAAATTAAAGTTATGCGCACCAGAGGACCACAGCGGTTCCGAAAAGTGTGTGAGGAATAAGAATATTTGAAACTATACAAAAACCAAACTAAAGTTTTGGGCAATTTTAATTTTGGATGATAACATTCAATAGTAGGCCAACTATAGATATAAGATCAAAATAAATTTATTAAATTAAACATTTAAAAAATCATTAAGTTGATTAGTAGGTCATATTGATTGATTATTTCTAACAGTCACCTGATCATTTTTAGTACATAATTGCTTTGATTTGTTGACTTATGGTTGGTAAATACTTCCTTTTCTGCAATGTTTTTCAGATTTTTGGGTAAAAAAATTATACAGGTTTTAGGGAGTAATAAGAAAAGAAAAATATTTCCATGGTTGGGGTCGGCTACACCAAATGGCGGCGCTACTAGACGTCAAATTTGGCGTTGTACGCACCTGAGGGATAGGCAACACATGCAGCACGCCACGAAGACCAAACACAGTTGTCCCCCCACCCCCTACCATCCCCACTCCTGCCCCTGACACACACGATGGTGCCAGCGTAGCAATGCAACATTGTACGGTTGCATGTCAACATGGAGGTACATTCAATGCCTATTTATAATCATAAGGTGACCTGGTGGTCTAGAGGTAAGGCGTCAGACTTCTATACAGGCGTCCGGGGTTCAATCCTCTGTCCCGGCACAGATTTATCTGATTACCAAACCCTTCCTTCACCTCTGACAAGACATCTTGTGAATGTGAGGAATGCCAGGTCTCCACCGTGGTTCGGATTCCACGTTAAACTGTAGGTCCTCCATTTCATCTCACAATCACCCTACCATTTCACATTAGCGTAAGTGCGTATAACCCGAACGGGTAGTAAGACGCGGTGCTAATAATAATAATAATAATAATAAAATCATAATTTAAACCACACTGCACTTGCTATGTGCTGAAAATGGATGAGCTACCTAACGCTCAGGTGTGTATACAGCACCAACTTTGACGTCTAGTAGCGCCGCCATTGGGCGTCGCCAATCCACATTATTCACGTGGAATTACTGGTCTGCTCACCCCTTACAAACTGTATCATTTTTTTCTCCGACGATCTGAATAAGCCTATATATAAAACTTAATTCTACCGAGAAAATAAATACAGCCTAGTACAAAAATTTCATATTAATTAATCTATTGCATTTCAAATTTTATAATTCTATGTTATCAACATTCTTGAATTCATTATTATTACTACACTTCCTGGGATCCTCTAGACCATTTGATAGGCTGCTATGGACCACTAGTGGTTCAAGGACCTCCCTTTGAGAAACACTGGTCTAAATTATTATTATTATTATTATTAGCACCACGTCTTACTACCCGTTCGGGTTATACGCACTTACGCTAATGTGTAGTGGTAGGATAACGTGGAATCCGAACCACGGTGGAGGCCTGGCATTCCTCACACTCACAAGATGTCTTGTCAGAGGTGAAGGAAGGGTTTGCACTGGTCTAAAGTATAAGAATTTGAAAGGAAGATTCTTTTATAAAACACTTTAAAAAAACATTAATCATATTTTAATATATTATCTGTACTATATTGTATGCTTTTTTAGTATATATCAAAAATGACAGTTGCAAATCGCATGACTTGACCTATGGGTATATGAACATTGTTTTAAAAGCTTTTGTTAATATAAAAAAGATTCATTCCGACTAGAATCAGACAGTACTAATAGCTAGTAAATATCTAACAAACATTTTAAATATTTGTAAATAATACATAAAATGATTAAGTATACCTCAAATGTTACATAAAAAAAAAAAAATTTCAACGCCATTTTAGATTTGCTAAAGACACAAAATAAAATTCCCAGTATGGAAATCTCCCAAGAGGGTTTGTTAAGACTTGAACTTTTAATGTTTTAATCTTGTTCCACGCCCTTATTTGCCCTTTTCCTCGCCCACCCAACCCACCCATCGCGTTTTCAGTATAAAAATCCCTTGGAATTAGTGCGATCGTGTCTACGCTACAAACTTCACCAAAAATCGCATCGAGTTAAGAACCCTTTTCTGGTTCGATGGTCTCAAATCCTCCCTCCCAGATACTTTAAAAGTTATAACCTCGACGACAAAGACTCCAAGCTGAGGCTTTAAACAATCCATGCAGGAGAGTGTATTCCGGGGATTTTATTTTGTCCAAACCAGCATTTTAACAGAGGTTTTTAAAGGTATACTTTCTAAACACTTTTATTATACCAACACTAAGATAATACGAGAACAAAAACAACACAGTGTCCCTACCTGCTGACAATTTACCAACAATAAAAATTTCGGTAATGCCAAGAATCGATCTCGGACTCTTTAACTAGAAATGTGAACATTTCTCTTTAATTTTTCTATTTTTAATAATTAAACTTTAACTATTCATTTAATTTCTTAATAAAATCCAGCTACTTAAAAGTAATGGATTCAATCTAGAGATATTATATGTTTTAAAGTTTCCGTTTCAGTTTATCATATCGTAAGTAACACTAGAAATAGTAATAATAATAAAAAAATTACCCGCCTCAGTGGCGTAGTTGGCTAACGCGCTAGTCGTGTTGAGCTCTACTGTTGAGGACGGGGAGATCGAGGTTCGAATCTCAGTCGGGTGAACTAGAGGTAGTGTTTCCTAAATGGTTTTCCACTCTCCCTCCACGCAAATGCGGGTTCACTTCCTCTAATTCAACCTTCCCAATTCCCAATCCTTTGGAGTCATTAGTACTTAAAGCGTATAACCCAAACGGGAAGTAAGACGCGGTGCTAAATAATAATAATAATAATTTATAAAAACACAACAACCAGCACCCATATTGTTGATATACAAGTCAGGGAAGGAAACAATTCCAGTTTTAATAGCAATACATTGCAACTGCTTGCCTTTTATATTAATTAATAGCGTGAAGCGTTATCGAGAGAGAATAATTATCCTTCTTAAAAAGTAATATTTAGACGATAATTCGGTGACGTAAAACAATTATATTAAATAAAACATTTTTATTTGCGTATTTAACATGTACTTTATAAATATATCATTTTATACACGACTGACAAACTTAAATCACCACACTTAATACGAGACGACTAACCTCAGTGTCATAAATGTTGGGCTACGTACTGAAAGCGCGCAGGCCTGATTTGTATCAGAAGCGATTAAGGTAGGTGCAGCAAGAGTGCAACATTGTTTGTAATATCTGAGCACCATATGGCAACACTGCAAGGAATGTGTATATTTCATAAATTACGAGTATCGCGAGTTTCGTGAATTAACCAGTTACCAACATAATCTAGCCTAAACCACTATTGTAAAAGTAAGTGGTTGATCCCTGTAGTTTTTATTTGTTTATTGTAATTATTGTAAATAGTAAGGTGTTCCATGTAGTTTTATTATTTTATTGTAATTATTGTAGGGAGTAAGGTGTGGTTTCATGTAGTTTTATTATTGTATTGTAATTAATGTAAGGAGTAAGGTGTAGTTGCATGTAGTTTTATCATTTTATTGTAATTAATGTAAAGAGTAAGGTGTTGGTCCTGTAAAAGTCGGACTGTACTAACCCGAAAAAAATGTATGAAATGTATGTTGTACGAGGTTTTCACTTAACAATTAAGTGCATTAATTTGAATTTAAAATAAATGTAATGATTTATATATCAGTTTGAGACGTGTTTACACCGTGTGTGTATAAGCGTATGTATAGATATATATCCTAGCAACTTTACCCATTTTTGTATGGTCATTAAAAGAATGCCAGAAGCAATATTATTAGCTCATTTCGATGAAAAGGAAATTGAACAACAATACTAGATTCGAACTGAGATAAAAGGTAAAATATATGTATTTTAGTGGTGTGAGAAGGGAAGGAAATCCCACAATAGCCTACAATCTCCGATATTGAAAACTAGTGCGATTACTGTCGAGGGTGTATAGAGTATGAGATGAGAGTAGGCATAAAACACACACTTACCCTCAATTCGTGCCGTCGTCAGGCACGTGGCCAAAGGTTTAGAGGGAAGTCCTGGGCTCTGAGTTTAATTTAAACCAATAGATAGTTTCATTATAACTAAAATATGTCTCTTTTCTAGGTTGTATTGATTCGTAAACTAGTAAAATAGACCATTATATATTAATCATTGTAATTTACTTTATTTGAATTGAAAAATGACACCTGACCATGGATATTGATCCCGGGACATTTGCCAAAGTTTCCGTTTCCAGGTATCATTTTTCAATCTAAAGTATATATATATATATATATATATACTTTAGATTGAAAAAATGATATATATAATAAATCAAGCAGTCATGTGAGTCATACATTTGTTTGAGGTATTGTGTTTCGGCTGACACCAGCTATTTTCTTAACCTACGACATCAAACAAACATATTATATGACCATATTTTTTATATACAATATTGCCAAAGGCAGCATTAGCGCTCCGGGAAATCCCCTTTCCCTCAATAAAATGGAATCCAATAGATCGTCTAATGTGGGAGTGTAGGTAAGTGATAGCTAACGCGCAGAAGGTCCTTCATTGCAAACATTGGTTGGAAATCACTAATAGCAGCCTATTCAGAAATGATTTTTAGTTGCTTAGTAATATTATATTATCAATAAAAAGTGTAATTCATCCAAAACATGTTTGCAATAAAGGATATTCTCCTATCTGTCACTTACACTCCTAACGTAGATGGACAACAAATACGTGTCTGTCCTTGACCTACGTTCTGAAGAGTAGTCCGAGGGGCAAATAAAGTACTCCGATCAAAAATGGAGGATCGTCGAAGGACATTTGCCGTGAGAAAATATAGACCAACCATCTCTGGAGGGCCTGAGTTCCGGTATGGGAAATATTTTATTGATAGAGCAGGTGAAGTTAGAGGTAGTCTTGAGTTCACGACGAGTGAGTGTGGTACAAGGTGCTAAGGATCGCTTTTCTTGTGTTAATAGCTTTGAAGAAATAGCCATAATGAATACGATAGTAAGTGAGAGCAGTGAGGGAGTTGATGTTTTGCTAATGTAGATCAGTATTCACTCAAAATTATCAAAATAGAATGTTCCTATAGAGTATAAAGCCATTGAGAAATCAAGCTCTTAAGTAATTTCTATAAATACTTCAAAAGTTAAAGGGAGACCCAATACAATATTTTAGAAACTAAAAACGTTTTGAGAACTAATTGATCCACGACATATTATATTAAAAAAAATAACGCAGATTATTTAAAATTTTATTTCGTTTAAAAAAAACTTTTTCATCGATTATTGTATATGTTTTAAGTGATATATTCATTCAAATTTCAACTTGATATGCCAGCATAATTAACCAGCATAGTTTAGTAAGATAACTTAACGTCAAGCTCGTGCAGGCTGAATTGTAGTGACAGAGAGGTCAGCGGGTTCAATCTCTGATGGGTACTAAAACGGGGTGTAAATAGAAAGTATATTATTTTTAATAGCGTTTGAAATAAGTTCAAAAAAATACTAAACTCTTTACTAAAGAAAATTGTGTATATTTTTAAAAATTATTTAAAAAAAACTGAAACAATAATGTGATCAAACTTAATCAAACAATTTATTATCAGCCGATTTTAGTTTTTGGCTCTCTTGATTAATACAGAAGGCAAAGGTTCGATTCCAAGAAAAAAATTATTGGAATGGGGAATACAATAATTGATTTGGATCCTACCCCAATATGAAATGATGGTGCATTTATTCCTGGTGAGAATATGGTCGTGGGAGTCTTGAATAACTTGAAATAAAAAGAACACTAAATATATGTAAATGCAAAGTACAGTGCCACAAAGAGATGGCCAAACTTTTCCAACTCGAACTACCTAAAGTTGAAGTTTTAAGTTAACTCCCGTTGAAAATATGAATGTTGATTCTATCAAATTTTAGCATTAACTTTGTGAATACTGTAAATTCTTAAATACTTTATTATGCAGAGGCACGGTAAATTTGTGTTAAAGATAAGTGCGCATTAAATATATACAGACCCAAATCTTAGCTCACGAAAACAAGAACTATATAAATTAAGGGACGTTTTATTCATTACGAAAGCATAGTAACAGTTCTGTAAATGAAAACGTAAGTAAATCGACAACATTTATACAATAAATTAATCTGAATTTCATGATAGGTGTAGATGATTTCACCAACAGCTTTCTGAGCAGATATAAGAATACATGAGCACTTATTTTATTAAGTTGCTATTAGTCATAGGCCGATCAAATCCAAAATGTGAACTCGAACAAGCAATATTTAGGACAATATGGCTTCTGTGAGAAATAGTGCAGAAGAGAAATAGGTTCTACAAGGCTGTTATTATTGACCAAAATACTGGTTCAATTGAGGAAAACCTCGAATATTATGGTATGTTTAAATTTAATACATAAGA
Source organism: Timema californicum (assembly GCA_902141385.1). Taxonomy (NCBI): domain Eukaryota; kingdom Metazoa; phylum Arthropoda; class Insecta; order Phasmatodea; family Timematidae; genus Timema; species Timema californicum. The sequence goes on from CABFOW010006837.1 coordinate 18,193, forward strand.
CCAATGTAATTTATAGCTGTAACTTTAAAGATTAAAAAGTATGACTGAAGTATATAAATTATATTAACATATAATTATTCTATAAAGTGCTGTTTCATTATATTTTAAATGTTACAAAATACGATTTTTTTTAACTAATTGGCTATATTGTTTTATTTGTAAATGCTATTTTTAGTATTCTCACTTGTAACTATATTTTATTTGAAATGATTTTTGTCTTTGAATTTATTCTTCTCTTGTATTATTATTATTATTATTATTAGCACGGCGTCTTACTACCCGTTCGGGTTATACGCACTTACGCTAATGTGTAATGGTAGGGTGATTGTGAGATGAAATGAAGGACCTACAGTTTAACGTGGAATCCGAACCACGGTGGAGGCCTGGCATTCCTCACATGTCTTGTCAGAGGTGAAGGAAGGGTTTGGTAATCAGATAAATATGTGCCGGGACCGAGGATTGAACCCCGGCTGCCAGCACAGAAGTCTGACACCTTACCCCTAGACCGCCAGGTCACCTCGTCTCTTGTAGATTTGATCTAAGGAAGATACACTGTATTAAATTATGCATAAAATTATGTAATTTACTTTAACTTGTAAATTTGATAGCTCTAGGTTTTGTATGTATTCTCATCTCCTAGTTGGAACACCCAGCTGAAAAACTGCACCCTACTAGGCCACCCCATAGAGCTTTTAAACAGCCCGGCCCATCGCGGGTAAACTCGTCTACCCTCCATTGTTGTAGTGGAATATTACACGCGAGGCCTCGGGCCAATGACTCAACGCAAGGATTAATATCTCGTCAAGAGAACAGTCAACAAAATAACAACAAGAATCAGGAGTGAAAGGGGGCGAACCCATTACATAGAGGCAGAACAGCATGGATGAAAGAGCCGTGGTCGACAAAGGCCGTACATCACCCATAAAGCACAACACGATGCACCGAGAGCATGTGTGCTTGGGAATAGCAGTAGGTAAATGAAGGAGGAAAACTTAGAATAGTGATAAAACGAGAGATGAAGGAAATATGTTAAAAATGAATCAACGTAATTTAGGCAAAGGATAAAGCCGGCAATATTAAGGTGAGGGATGCAGGTAATGCGAGAAAAGTTCAGTGTTTTTACAGCAAAACAATATTTGATAAAATATTGATTCCATACAAATAAAGAATTTAATTATCTCCACCTGATGACATCAACAGTTTGTTGAAAACCTGTTATGAGCATAGTGACATTATCTAAAGTATTTGTAAATGAAGAGAAAATGTTTTCATGAATACCTAGTACACCCTTGACAGATATTCAACAAAATATTGCAAGCATAGTTTAATTTTCTTCGCCTGATATGTTTTTATAGAAGCAATATTTAATTTATTTTGACCAAAAGCATGTTTTGCTTTAAAAACTTTAAAAATATTGATCTTTTATCACGTTCCTTGGGTCCCCACCTTAGGCCAAGACGAATCGCTAGTAGTTAGAAGGAGAATAAGCGTTTTTAAGAATAAATAGAAAAAATGGCAAGGAACAAGTAGAAGGTATGAACTGAAATTAAAAGGCAATCTCAGAGAAAATATAAATAAATGTATATGGTTGAAATAAATATTAACGGAATGGAAAATATCTGCCTTTATTGAAGCGTAAGCCTTGCTCAGGTGGCGTTAATATTAAATAGGATCATGCAGGGACGTACAGGATGAGATTTATTATTATTATTATTATTATTATTTGCAACGCGTCTTAATACCCGTCCGGGTTATACGCACTTACGCTAACGTGTAATGGTAGGGTGATTGTGAGATGAAATGGAGGACCTACAGTTTAACAGGACCTACAGTTTAACGTGGAATCCGAACCACAGTGGAGGCCTGGCATTACCCACATTCACAAGATGTCTTGTCAGAGGTGACGGAAGGGTTTGGAAATCAGATAAATCTTATTCCGGGACCGAGGATTGAACCCCGGCCGCCAGCACAGAAGTCTGACACCTTACCCCTAGACCGCCAGGTCACCAGGATGAGATTTAACACTTTTGGCAAATGATATATATATCGTATCCCTCAATTTGAAAAATTACACACGAACAATGGACGTGGAAATTGAAACCGGAACTCTTAGCTAAGCGCACCAATGCTCAACTATTCAGATATTCATTAGAATTACCCTGAGAATGGGAAAATTCCTGGATATCTCAGTGGTAGAGCATTAGCATGTTAAGAGGGTTCGATTCCCGTGTCCAAGTGTCATTTTTAAATTTACGAACATGTATATAAAATTGCTCTCAATACTATGTTTTGGGACTTTAAAACAGAGTGATATATTTTTATTGGTTCAGTTTGTTTTAGTACCCATCCGGGCTATCCAAATATTTACAACAGCATTGTCGTGAAAGATAAAGAAGGAAACCATCTGGTAAAAAAACACAATCAGTAAACCTAGCCGGGATTCGATCTCAACGCTGAACGTCATTGAAAAGTTATACCTGATGAGGTTCACGCCTTGATCCGCATACCCATTGGTGCAAGTAGGATTGGGTTGAGCTTTTTTAAATTATCTTTTCACTTGACGTTTCGGGTTATTCTATAACTTGCTGATTTTCTGGGTAGACAATACATTTCAAAAAATGCATACAGTTCGAATAGTGGAATACGGTGACATTAAAAAACTAAAGAAATAAATATTTGGGTATTATATTCATGCAAGTTTGTCGGAGACTCCTACCAGCAGATAGCTTCCAGCCACAATGTTTACCCTTACTATTTTTTATCAACCCCAAAGTGTGTTTTGAAAATCTCCAGGTCTACAACATAAGATCGAGCTGCGTGGGTATAGAGGATAATAAGTAGAAAACTGACGTTTTAGAACGGCTGCCTTCACCAAAAGTTATAAATACTGAATACATATGTTTAAAAAGTTACAGCGCAGTTATTGTATTGAAGTATTTGATATGTACTTTCGGTGACCTGGCGGTCTAGGGGTAAGGTGTCAGACTTCTGTTCTGGCGGCCGGGGTTCAATCCCCGGTCCCGGCATAAATTTATCTGATTACCAAACCCTTCCTTCACCTCTGACAAGACATCTTGTGAATGTGAGGAATGCCAGGCCTCCACCGTGGTTCGGATTCCACGTTAAACTGTAGGTCCTTCATTTCATCTCACAATCACCCTATCATTACACATTAGCGTAAGTGCGTATAACCCGAACGGGTAGTAAGACGCGGTGCTAATAATAATAATAATAATAATAATAATAATAATAAGTACTTTCTAAGCAAACAGATTATAGCATAAACCTTACAACCCAACTTAAACAAGGGCAATACAAATAATNTATAACCCGAACGGGTAGTAAGACGCGGTGCTAATAATAATAATAATAATAATAATAATAATAATAATAATAATAATAAGTACTTTCTAAGCAAACAGATTATAGCATAAACCTTACAACCCAACTTAAACAAGGGCAATACAAATAATACATTATTTTAGAACCAATGCAACCCCTAAATACGTGAATAGCAAGGTTAAACCCATAAAACAATAGCAAGTAACTTCACCCGCAGACCCCAGAATTGAGCCAGGGTCCCCTAGAATTGTGCTAGAATACACTAATCCCTAACTACCAACGAGAAACAAGAGGTTATAAAATGTTTTAACGATGAGGGGTGGTGGGGGTGCTGGCCTAATGTTTCAAAGCCCTCTTGTTTATAATGGCCTGAGGTATCTTTAGGCTATCAATTTGTTTTAAATGTGTTTAGTGTCTTTGAAGATTATTATAAGTGTTTTTTAAAACTTGAGTTTAAGGAAAATACAGTAGATCCTCCATTTAACCCTTGGTAGAATGTATATAGCACAATCTCACAATGATACAATATATACACTTAATGATTATCAAACAAGAGGCCCTTTAATAAATAGGCAGACTCACTATTCATTAAACCAACATGTTGTACAACGATATGTACTGCACCCGCGGGGTAATAACTACTCTAAAGCGTCACTCGGAAGAGAGACTGGACTGCCAATAACTGGGAGATCAGGGTTTGATCCCGGTCTGGTGTAATCAAGGTGGTTTCCCCCAAATGGTTTTCCATTCTGGTTCCAAGCAAATACGGGTACACTTCCTCTAAATTCAACATTCCTCATCCCTAACACAGAGTAATTAGTACACAGGCGTAACAGGTAGTAAATTGTGTTGCTAAAAAAAAAAAGTACCTACATTTAGAAGGTAGCACTAGATTCTCTTGAAATATAATACGAGTATTATGGCTATATTTGCTTTACTTTCTAAACCGATTGACTACATTAGCACATGACTTACAAACCAACTTGATTAAAGAACAAACACAACATCCAGTAGTCTTGTCTTTAATTATTATTATTATTATTATTATTATTAGCACCGCGTCTTACTACCCGTTCGGGTTATACGCACTTACGCTAATGTGTAATGGTAGGGGGATTGTGAGATGAGATGGAGGACCTACAGTTTAACGTGGAATCCGAACCACGGTGGAGGCCTGGCATTCCCCACATTCACAAGATGTCTTGTCAGAGGTGAAGGAAGGGTTTGGTAATCAAATAAATCTGTGCCGGGACCGAGGATTGAACCCCAGCCGCCAGCATAGAAGTCTGACACCTTACCCCTAGACCGCCAGGTCACCCGGTCTTTAATTAAACAGTGAAAAGGAAAGCTCAAATTTTACCAAATACATTCTTTGGGTCATTAGGAGAATTTATTAGGGACCCTCAATGGAGTAGCTAGGCACAAGCGCTGCCAACTGAGCTGAGACATTTCACTATTTTCACTCTATAAAGTCTATTTTGTAAAAAAAAACTTAAAAATCACATTTCAGTCCGTGAAGTCAAGTGATATTTAATTTGTTCTTAGCACCACGTCTTGCTGCCCATTAGGGTTATATGTCTATGTAGGCTCTACTAATTACACTAATGTATTAGGGATTAGGAAAGCTGAAGTTAAAGGAAGTGTACCCACATTAGCGTGGAGGGAGAGTGGGAAAAACAATTTAGGAAAAAAAACCTCGGTACACCTGACCAAGATTGAACTCCGATTTCCCCATCTTCGGCAGTCTAACCTATTGCCAGAGTAGCACCTTAGACCATGTGGCCACCAAAGCGAATCAATGATAATATTAATCTTATTAAACTTAAACTAGGTAATTAAAGAATTTAGTCAGGTTTTTTCATTTAAAAAAAAATCAATATAAGAGATGTTAAAAAGAAATATATAAATTGGGAGGTAGAAAAAAAACACAAATAATAGAACCAAAATTCCGTTGGAGATTCATATATATATACTCCTTTTCTCCTGGTTTGTTTCTAGCCATGTTTATTACAGTTTACCTAAAGATTACTGCTTTGTTTTTTCATTCTTGGAGCTAATTCCTTCCCTCTCATTAGACAAAGAGTAATGCCCCAGCAATATGTTTTAAGTTGAGCCACCTCTATTTTTAATGCCACCAGGGAGCGGTAACGCGTGTTTTACTGTGGATAGAAAAAACGAAAAATGGGATCATTCTCACCTTTGAGAGCTTCTGGAATTTAATGTTATCTCCTAGTTGTTTTTTTATTCCGTAAAGAGCTCATGCTAAAATACCTTTGCTTCCTCCCCTGTAATAAGAACTAATGATACGACATAACTTCTATTCACGTAACTATCCTTTTTTTATCTAGTCCTGTCAAGTGGGGTTCTTCAAACACATATTTTCGGTTCCCTTCCTTTCTCTAATTCTGTTTTCAGAATCCATCCCCCTCGTAAAATAAAATGAGGCAGTTCATATAACACCTCACCCAACCCTGCATAATATTCACACATATAAACACGAGTATCGTATACTTTCATTTGATTAGGATATATTTATTGTACTCCATAAACACAAAACTTGTAAACTAACTGAGCATAGTACTGTAAGCTAAATGCTACAGATCAAGTCAAAAGTTCTGTTTATCTACTATTGTCAAATTTTCTTAGGAATAATATATATATATATGTGTGTGTATTATATTACATTATATATTATATATAATATACTTTACTGTCAAAACCCCAGAACAAAGTTTATGTGTTTGTTTTGATTTACATAACTCGAGTGGACGCACGTTCTAAAAAGTGCTGACTTAGCGTGTAAAACGTAATTAATTAGAAAGGATGAGTGAGAATTCTGACCATTCATAACAATATTTGATCTAGTTGGCCAGGAAAGGGGCCATAGTGGACTTTTAAAAGCCTTTTATTTATTTTGACATCGGGGCTGTAACAATTCCATCGATCTCGCAGGCAGGCACGCTGACCGAAGCTTTCCCATATATTATTATTATTATTATTATTATTAGCACCGCGTCTTACTACCCGTTCGAGTTATACGCACTTACGCTAATGTTTAATGGTAGGGTGATTGTGAGATGAGATGGAGGACCTACAGTTTAACGTGGAATCCGAACCACGGTGGAGGCCTGGCATTCCTCACATTCCCAAGATGTCTTGTCAGAGGTGAAGAAAGGGTTTGGTAATCAGATAAATCTGTGCCGAGACCGAGGATTGAACCCCGGCCGCCAGCATAGAGGTCTGACACCTTACCCCTAGACCGCCAGGTCACCCTTTCCCATATAAACTAGATATTTGGGTCATCAGTAGTAATTATAAATAGAGGGCATCCATTGAGCCCAGGGCCTCAACATCGCGTCCTGTAGGGGTCGCACGCAATATCAGTAAATTCCATCTGTTTAAGTTTCCAAGAGTTAAGCCAGTTCTTCCGCGAGCGTGAGCGTCCAGATCTTTATTTCTTTATCTCTCATTTAACATCACAGTCTGTGATATGTTTTTAGTAACCTCTATTAAACAAAATGTCGTAGCACTACGTATTATTTCGAATGCACACAATAGCCCGTACTTCACCACATAATCGTCGGATTTTCATGCCTAATTAATGGGGGAGGGGGGGGG
>CABFOW010006838.1:0-28653 GCA_902141385.1 Timema californicum
CGAATATTAAAAAGACAGGAAAAATCGATATCATTACATTCTCTTTACCAGGAATATACTCTCTGTAAACTGTGAAGGTCAAAGCAATAATGTACTATATAATCTTCAAATTAAACCTGTCATGCATTGTGGAATAATAGGTATTTAAGTTTAATAAATAGTAGACCTTCTCTATATATATACATTCTTAATTTTAACACATACAATGAAGATAGGCTAATCTAACACGCATATAGTATTTTACCATACGTCATGAACAATGGTTAATTTCCCCTCAAAGAATAGAGATCCTAGAATATATAGTCTAATGTACAGTATGCACACGCTAACATTCTATTAACTCATACCAGTCCTTCCCTAGATAGGTCATACTTATTTGCGAGGCATTATGCCCTCGTTGGAATTCTCAAACAAAGTTTTTACCTGAAAGATGGACTCGTCCCATATGTCAAGCACTAGGATGTTATGTATATCCTTGTCATCGTCGTGACCATCTTCTTCCTCTACTTCTAAAACGACATACAAGATTAATTTGGTCCTTTACGAGCTAGAATCAACACTAGACTCGATAGTGCTCCTTCCACTAGACACAGTCCTCGTACAACGTGTCCTCGTCAATCACTTCCTCCCTAGATCTCCATTTTGTACTCTTCATTCAGAATAAAGATAATGCAGCTCTAGGAGCAGATTTTGATGGACTGGCACGGCTCCCACGTCCAGCATCAAAGCCATTGCACGGTGGAATCACAAGTTTCTGGATAACCCTTCTTATCCTCTGCGATGTAATACCTTAGGGCTCTGACGGTAATTTCAATCGTAGATATTTCCTTCAATCAGTAACCCTTACTGTCTAAGCATATTGAATGACATGAAACTCCCTGTTCACGGTCGCCTTTATACACTCAAGATGAAGAGGAGGGTGAACTTACAAGATAAGTTGTCCTGCAGAAAGTTTGATGATCTTTTCAACGAAATAAACGTCCGGATTGGACGTCTTCCCGAGATTCATGAAATAGAATACTCTCGTGATAACTTTACTTCTCAAATATTCGAATAGAAAAGTCCTAGAACTCGTTTCGACGACAATACGTATCTCGAAAAGTGCCACTGACCATTTTGCACTAAACTCCTTTGCGAAAACCAGCTTATGTTTACTGATAAGAAGATAAAATCGACCTTAAACTTGTTTGGTTTAGGGTCGATAGTTTCCGAATTAAGATAAACTATACGTAAGTCTTCCTTCTTTAACGTATGTTGGTCTCATTGATGGTCAACTGTTACCGTTAGATTATACTCATAGAATAAATAATACATCATCTTGATCGATCGGATCCTTAAGTGGTAAATCTTCTCCACATCGTGTTATTGAGAGTTTAGTTGAATCGTCACACGACGCTAACCTCTACATTGAAGTACGTCTAATAATTATTGATCCTATTCCTCGCCCGAGAGCTTTGAAATCGACTTTGTAACACCCTATATAGTATTTATCTGTAGATGATACACAAGAGGTAAACCGTTTGCAGTCACCTAGCGAAGAAAGTACATCATACTATCACTGTGGTAATATTTTTCCCCATCCTAGCCTTGATAGATTCATACCAAGCACGTTTGGAATAGATGTTTATGACTTGTATCTCTTATTCAATCGTCTCCACCAGATCACTCTGCAGTAACTTGTTCAATCCTCGTACACTAAATTGTCTTTTGGCAAAACTACTTTTTGATGGACGATGAAGTTCACGCGCAATCTCCCCTTTAATGTAAGACAGGATTATGATGAAAATATACACAGAATAAATACTTTTATACGATTATTCCAATCCCATGCAATTCTTCGATGATTGAAATGAAGTTTCTGTCATGCACTTAATGACCTGCCTCGGTCAATGCATACAAGAGTCGTAATCAATCGACCAATTTGTTAGTATCATTTAAATAGGTATAATTAATCCCTCTTCTTCTCTTCTTTTGTATACACCTTTTCACTAAAACTCGCTCTCCTCATGGAACATAAGTTCCAAGGGCCCTAGGAGTCACAGGGGTCCGGAACTACCAACACTTTTTGACGATAATTTATTTTATTTCATAAAATATTTTGTAAAAAAAATAATATGAAGTGGAGCACCATTCTCTACACACAGCGAATTATTTGATTCATTATAGGCCTACAGTACTCGTATTCCAGTCCCAAGAGAATTCATTACTCGCTCCAATCATCACTTGTCTGTACCAGCACTCGCGACGCTAATGAGTAATTGGAGAAGCTAACATGGGCCAGCCCCTCTCAGATAAGCCCCGTTGTCCAGTGGGAAATATCTCTCGAGGTCATTCCCCTGCGAGCAAAACAGTAGCTCATCAGGTCGGTCCAAGTGGGCGAACAAGATGGTTTATATTTGGTTTTAGCGTGTATTTAGTATGTATTAAAGACCCAATAAGTAAGGTGACTAGTGAAAGTGATTCATTAAATTGAAAAAAGTAGATCCTTTATTAAAAACACCGGTGTTTTTCACTAAAACTGCAAGAAAAACTTGAAATTTAATGGTAAGGAGCACATCAGCGTGGTGACTTTATATTTATGCAGATGGATGGCCAAAAAAATAATAACTTTTTCTAACGCTTGTTTTGGTTAAAAAAAATTGTGGTTAACTGTGAAGAGAAACAGAGCTCATTTTGTTTTTATTGTTTATTATTTGATGGTGTGTAGTTGTGGAAAACAGTAGAGTGTAAGGACCTTAAACGAAGCGAAAGAATTAAAAATTATCAGGAATGTGTAATTCATTCGGAAAATGTATATAGACTTAACACATTTGGAACAGCAAATATTGCCTCACAGATAGATTCCGTGGTCGAAGCGTGGTTTCAGTACGTTATGTTATGGAAGAGAACGCGTTAGAATTTCTCGTGCTGAAGAAATGATGGGTTTGGTGCTCCAAGGTAACCCCCAAGCTAAAAACTAATGTCAAAATATGATAAGGTACCGTCTAACCCAATCAGAGACCTTCCGCCCTTAGGATCCCCTAAATATCTTACTTTAGTATAATAAAAGTACCTTAGTTAGCGGGGGCCACTGCTCACTTTCTTCTCCTTCTTCTCTTCTAGAAAACGCAGTTGGATCTATAAATTTCAATTTTGGGTTGTGGTTACAGTGAAATTCCTCCAAAGCTGTCAATTTTGCTAAACCACCCGCTTCAATCCTAGTCAGTTTATCCATGTAGCTAAGTTGAAGAGATTTAAGAAACTCAAGTCTTGGGAAACCACTGTAAAAAGGAACAATTGTGTATTTATATTAGCAACTCACCTCTTGTGCTTTCTCAAGAAGGTGTAGCATTTATTTTATTTGTGGAGGTAAGAAAGACCTCAATAAAATGTTCTATGGTAAAATTACATGCAGTTAATCTATATCACTTTAATTTGCTTTACAAAAGCATACCTTGGTGAAAGTTCAACCATTATTAATGTTTAATGATAAGGAATATTAATAGATTGTCAAGTTGGAATACTCAAAAAGATTGAAAATTTTGTAACCCTAAAGTACATTTATGGATTTGTTCTAACTCTGTGTAGGTATCTAGAACGTATATGCAAGCTTGTATTTTCTATTATAAAATGGCTAAATAGACTAAAATTTGAACTATTTATAAAGTTAAATGAAATACCGTTGTCAAAAGCTCACTTATACTTCTAAAAATGTTCTAGATACATATGATATCTTTGTTTTATTCCATTAGTAGGGTAAAAGCCTCAAAGTCCACGTCCTTTTCCATAACACAATTTTAAAATTATAGCACATTTTGCATACTGGATTACAAAAACCCGGTGATAAATATAGTTTATATATAGTTTATAAAGCACTGCCATACAATCCCATGTGGGACTTGCTGATACATTAACATTAAACTTGGCCAATCTTTCACACAAACATCAAACTTATAAGTAGTTTCAGCGATTACATATGATGGTAGGACATTGATTAATAAAATACAGAACTTTATCACTCTTAGACACAAAAGGACCGTATTGTTTCTGTGATAATACTGTGGTCTCCTCCCAATAATGACGTGGATTATCAGGTTTATGGTTTGTTTTATCAAGTGAAGCCAATTATTAACTTGTAATAAATATTTACATTTTTATTCTGGTAAGTTTTAAATTAAATAATACTTTTAACATATAAAAAAAATTAAATGTTAAACACCAAGCTTTTATTCTTTAAAATGTTGGTTTTCTTATACAAAAGTACACTAAAAGTTCTGTTTCAATTTACTTGCCAAACAATAAAGTCCCCAAGACCTTGCTTCTTCAATATTTCATTCACATTATGGTGAAGTTAGACTTGCTAGAGAAATTGTCAGCCCACATGGTAGTAAACGTAAACACCATTAATTATCGTTGGTGAGTACAGATAAGTTTACTTACCAAAAAATAGAACAATAATATAAAATGGATGTATGATTACAAAATCAATTTGGTATGGCAAAATGATTCAAAAACTTTATCTCTACAATTTAAGTAGGAGGAGGGACTTTTTCACACGACTCTCTCTATAACTAACCTCTGAGTCACACATTATAAGCCCTGTCATGGCTATATCAAAAAATCAATTTAGCATGAGATATAACCTACTTCTCTACATTGATGACTTCGATTGGGTTGCCACTAAGTGTGAGATGTTCCAACTTGTGAGATGCGGATAGCCCCTTAGGTACGGTGGTTAGCTGGTTACCTTCCAGTAGAAGAGTTGTCAACTTACGCGGAGTGTGTAACAGAGTGTCGGGAAAGAATTTCAGGCCATTGTATGACAAATCTAGAATCTGCAATCATGATCAAGTATATCATCAACAAGTTTTTGAACATATTTTTACAACTGCGAAAGGTGGCAGCCTATATCATCAAAACTATTGAGCATATGTCAAATGAAACTATATTATTCAAGAACTCAAAACTAAGTGATTTTTTTTAATCAGATAGGTAGCGTTTGAACAATGTTGTTACATAATTACTATTACATAATAAAGTTATATAATAATATTAAAGTATATTTTGGTTCGTACATTTATTATCTAACAGACTATTGAAAGTGTTTTTTTTTTAAATAATAATCCAGACGTAACATCAAGTTCAACAAAAGTTGAGTATTTATGACTTAGATTTCATAGGGTCTTTTTGGATTTTCCAATAACGACTTCAAATGGCTAGTTATATTGAGATATCCTTAATTTAGTATGTATATCGGGTTTACATGTTTATTTAATGCGAAACCACTGACTTAAATATTTATTAAGGTGTTTATAAAAAAAAACTAATATTAATTTATTATGTATACTTACATTTAAATTTGTTAGAGTAGACAAACTAATTTCCGTAGGACGGTCAATAATAGAAAACTCATTCTTGTCCAACAATAAAACTTCCAGGTTTGGTAAATGAATGAATATTCGGTTGGGAAGTGTGTGTAACGCATTATTCCCCAATTTTAGAATTCTCATAGAATGCAGTGGCTCATACTCGGCGGGTAGGTATTTTCCCTAGAAAAATAAATAAGATGTAATTTGATATCCATTAAATAAGTAAATTATTTTTTCAGGTAAAACACGATGTAAATGACCTTTTATTTGACATTTCCAAGCATCTTAAAATATAATTAGTTTATATGCCTGTATCATCTTAAGAAAATCAAATGTTCAAACTTCTTAAAAACGATCTGTCAAAAATCTATATACGTAATTATGTATTCTTGATCATGTACCCTCAGTTTACCCTGAAAGGTAGCAAGCGTACCTTGCATATTTCTACCATGGCACAGCATATAAAATAGGGCTAGTGTAATCAGTCAAGGTAAGGCTGCTTCCTTCCAGGGTGAACGGAGTGTTTTAACGACACCATGGTTCTTCTATTATAAGCTACACCAAAGTGGAACCATGCAAGATAATGTTGCTACCTTTCAAGGTAGACAAAGGTTACAATAAAAATAGCTATGCCAACATTAAAAGTTATGCACCTTGAATATATCTTCGGAAAGAAGACTTGAGGTGAGTTGGTTGAAGCTTAGATCTAGCTCTGTCAAATTTGTCATATTCTGAAAAGCACATTCATCAATTTTCACAATGTGGTTATGACTCAACGACAAGTGTGTCAAAGGCAATTTGGGGAAAACCCTGACGTGAATAAGGTTATTGTAATCAAATAGAGCAACTTTCAACTCTTGTTCTCCTTTAGTAATATTTGGCCAGTCAGTAGCATTGAAGTGATGGGTTAGACTGTGATTGGTGCAGTTGACAGTATCTCCTTCACACGAACACACTCCACATATATTGGCAGCTTGAATACTTGGCATAAGCATAGTTGCTAGCAATGCTACCAAGGCCAGCAACATGTTTTCATGGCTCATATTTACTCTTTGGTGGACTTTTTCAGCGCTTTGCTCGTTGGGGTCACTTTCTCGAGTTCTTGTTCATCTGAAAATATAAATTAGTGTAAGATTAAAGATGATTTGATTTCAATATGACATTGAATATTGTTAATGTGAAAAAGTAATTATAAAAATAATTAGTTTTGCCAAGTACATTATAACGTAATAATTAATGTTCATAGTGTTCTCTCCCCCCCTTGTGGGACTCTTCTGACAAGGTGTGTTGCGGCCGAAGATAAGGGCGGTGACTGTGTGTGTGTGTGTGTGTGTGTATATATATATAAATAAAACTGTGTGGGCTCGCACTCGATGTACGGCTTTGGTCTTTAGGGTTTTATTGTACGAGGCGTGTCCGGAAAGTAAAGATACATCGTGTCGATGTCGCTAGGGGAAGTTTAAATGCTTGTTGTGAGTAGACTGGTGATGACCTTGATTCTTTTGGATATCCTTTCACTTTGGTTTGTCAGTACCGTAAAATGGGGTGAATAGGGACAGTTTTTCTAGTTTTTACCTCTGTACTTTTAAACCATTTAGTTTATATCAACCCAATAAATTTTATCATTACGAGAAAATATTTATGTTTATATTTTTTACATGAAAAAATTGTTATGTTACTGTGACCCTATTCACCCCTATGTTGGGATCAATAGGGACATGGAATTTATTTTAGCTGAATGTCCCTATTCCAGTGTATATTGGAGTTAACAGAAATACTATTATTCTTTTAAAAGAATATTTTTTTGATTATAAGTAAAAAAATTACATATTACAACATAATACCGGACCAAAACTCATCACAAGTCATTAAATTGATGTCTTCCCCTTCTTGTATCTGGTAGGTTCAGAATTGCAATCATTTGTGCCTTATGAAACTCAAATTCATCATCTACATTGAAAAATATGTAAATTTTGGCCATCTTTGCAGATTGCCGGAGAAAAGTTCCAAGGTATTTCTGTCCCAGATTTTTCACTCTCAGTAATTTTCCTATGAACATTTTTTCCACATCTTGATCGTATTATAATTTCACTTTCACCCTGGTACCTTCTTCTATTGCCTGTTCTTTGTGACTGGCTGCCTGATCTATTTCTTCATTGTCAGATGATGGACTGCTTTCGCTTGTCGAAATTATGAAGTCTGCCAGAGAAACACTTGTCTTAGCTGGTACTTTCAGCCTTTTCTTGTGGCCTCGTACTTCACTACCGGTATTTTATTATTATTAGCACCGCGTCTTACTACCCGTTCGGGTTATACGCACTTACGCTAATGTGTGATTGCGAGATGAAATGAAGGACCTACAGTTTAACGTGGAATCCGAACCACGGTGGAGGCCTGGCATTCCCCACATTCAATGTCTTGTCAGAGGTGAAGGAAGGGTTTGGTAATCAGATAAATCTGTGCCGGGACCGAGGATTGAACCCCGGCCGCCAGCGAAGAAGTCTGACACCTTACCCCTAGACCACCAGGTCACCAACCGGTATTTTAATTGCCGTAATGCATTTCTTTATGGTAGTTTGTTAGACTCCTGTTTACATCCACATTTCTTCCGGGTTCATCATCGTAGTGTCTCCAAAAATCTTTCTTTATTTAGTGGATTTATCTCTTCTTTGTTGAACCCTGGCATAATATTATTTTCCATGTTCTCCTCCATTGAGTCCAGGGCTTGTTTCAGCAGCTTTGGAAACATATTTTTCTCAAAAGGTTTGTCATCTCTTTTCTTCATTTTCCACAATTCCACCACTTGGCGACAGGCCCTTTTCATGGGTATGAAGAGCGCCAAGTCAAACAGTTGGGTCAAATGCATTGAATTAGCTGGCAAAAAGACTAAAGCAATATCATTATCTTCACACAATTTGACAACGGCAGGATACAAGTGGAAGCTCAGGTTGTCTCCTATAACAACTTTTTCCCCCATTAAACATTTGCAATAATTTAGGATTATTTTCTTAAACCAATCAAGAAAACAGCAGACATCCAACCAACGTGATTTGCTTCAATTGTATCGAGCTCCATGAGGTCCACCCTCGGCCCACAAGTAATACAGATGCTGAGCCTTATAGATGACGTAAGGTGGTAAAAGATGCCCTTTAGCAGTTGCTGCAAACATCACTGATGTATTTGACTTGGTTTCATTCATGACTCTTTCAGGATATTAGCAGCCCCTCTTGAAGATCAGCTTGCGTCGACCTGGATCATCAACAAGACACGTTTCATTGAAATTATGATCGCTTAAGGAGGAACACCTTCAAGAGACTTTTCCAATTCACTAAAATACTCCTTAATGACTGTTGGGGACATCTTTGCTCTGCTACGTTTCACATTCTGACACAATCTTTGAGAAAGGGGAGCTTTGTGTCTAGAAAGAAATGAAAGAGCCCAATCTACGGCTGGCATATGGTCTTTGAATTTAGAAGTTCCCGTGCCCTCTCTGTCCAAGTGATATTTCACGAACTATCGGATATCGAATGTACTCATTGGGTAACCCCAATCACGACACGTCAACATGCACTGCACCATTTAATCTTCAAAATTATCAGATAAACATGTTTGTTCACCTTTTTTCTTTATAGGCATAACACCTCTAGTTGTGTTGGCTACATACCTCTGTAAGGCGGACTTAGATATATATTTTTTTGGGAGCTGCACTTATTGAAATTCCATGTTTAACAGCCTGAACTTCCTTTTCCACAACATTAGGGTCCACTGGTGAATTTATTTTTGTAATCCCGTTGTCTCTAGTGAACCCAGATATTAGGCTAGAGATTAACACTACTCTTAAAAAATAAATAACTTACGATTCAATAAAAACAATACTATCGGCAACTTGTAATATAACTTAATATACAGGTGAAAGTTAAATGATGCAAAAACTACACAATTTCAAGCACTGTGATTCGTTCACAAAACAAAGTTTTATGGATAACTTAAAATGGCACGAAAACATTAGCTGATTGACAGGTCTGCCAAGTCAATAAACAAAAATGTCATTGCTCACTTTATGGCTTATTAAATGAAGGGATGTTTTAAGAAAACATAATTTCCCTTCAAAAGAAGAAATTTCTCTTTGTTGAAATTGAGTAAATTGATTATGCTTTTTTCTTATTTGTGTCCCTTTTCACCCCTATGACCCTATTTACTCAATTTTACGGGACTAGGATAGTTTTTGTTTGAGTAACACGTTATTAAAATGGCAGCACCAATCCATGATTCCGCCAAATAGGAAGTTCGTTCCATGATAAGTTTTCTGAATGCAGAAGGTAAGTGCCCAGCAGAAACTCACAAACAAATTTCTGCTGTTTATTATGACATAATGAATCGACAAAATGTGATGAAGTGGTGCCGTGAATTCTCGGGAGAAAGGACTAACATTCATGACCAACAAAGGAGTGGTAGGCCATCTTTGATCTACAAAGACCTTCAAAAATTGAAAGAGAAATTCGTGCAGATTGGCGATTGACTATAAGAGAGTTGTATAACATTATTCCTGAAGTGTCTAAGACTACATGAAGCCGTGACAGAAAAATTAGGTTACAAATAATTGTGCACGTGCTGGGTGCCCAAAATGTTAACGAACAAACACAAGAAAAAACTGATGGGTTCCACGCTCACGTTTCTCACGCACTACGCAGATGGAGATGGACTCTATTGTGACTGAGGATGAAACATGGGTTTATTACCACACTCCTGAATCGAAGCAGCAGTCACTGCAATGGCGCCATACTTATTCTCCCAAAACCAGCAAATGCAAAACGTCGACTTCAGTAAAAACAAATCATGCCTACAGTTTTCTGGGACAGAAGAAGCATTTTCCTGGTTGACTTTATGCCTTCTGGCACAACAATAATTAACGCCAATGCATATTGTGAGACCTTGAGACGGCTTCGACGGGTCATTCAACACAAAAGGAGGGGAATGTTGACTGATGGCGTCTGCTTGTTCCAAGACAATGCTCGGGCCCACACCGTGCGTACCACCACTGACTTGCTCGACAGTTTCATATGGGACGTTTTGTTTCTACTACAAATTGTTATGTTGTTAAGCAGTTACTAAAAAGATATAAAATAATTTTAAAAGACTTATTCAGAAGCAAGAGACAGAACGTAGTATAGCAAGGAGTGCTTAATCAATGGCCTGACTGACACGCTAAGTGGTCATACACGGTTATAAACCCCGGTACCTTGGGCACGACGGTAGAATCCCAGTACACGTACCCAACGACCTGGCGTCTTAACCCACGTAGCCGTAGCCCCCAAAATGGGCAGAGTGACACCTCTAGAATCAACGGTGAATTATTAGCACTCTTAGCTCAAAAAATACTACCATTTATACTACAACTTGGCCCGATTGGCAAATTGAATGCTGACAAGACAATCTGGCCGTCAGCACTTGTGTCATATTGTTAACTCAATCCTCAAAACACGTTTCTATAATCGTTCTGTCCCTTACAATTTACAACATTACAATGTTAAAATAAACAAACAACCCAATTTGGACATGTAGATTAAAATTTTACATAAAACATCATATAGCCAAACTAATGAGAAGATAAGGAACTAGCTATCCATGCTTTTCAAAATACTATTGTAATAATTATGAATAAATAAAACAAAACATAATAAATCTGGCTTTAAAGTATAGTAACCAAAACAATAAAATTAACCACTTAATAACCATTGAAGTACTGTATTATTTCCGTAAAGCAAGCAAAACAAGAAAAAAACACTTGTCAATCAACTTAAATAAACTTACTGTGATTTACACTTAGAAACAACTGACCATTTTAAGCTCATCAGCTGTGACCAGTGTAGCCAACTCGGCAGTATGTAATTATGACTTACTAAGTGTTGAAAATTGTGTTATTTTAGGAGATTTGGAGAAAAACTATATGACAGGAATAGAATAAATGAAGACCTATTTTTAAAATAAATTATTTACATATTATTTTCAATTTCCTCCATTTTTGCCGTCCCTCCTCACCAAAACTCGCTGCCTTATTGTACCGTTGGTAGAGCCGGCCCTGATTTAGAGAATATGTATCAGTAATTTCAGTGTCCTCAGCTGGGATAGAGTGAGAAACCGTAAAGGAAAAAACTCCTTAGCACACCCAGCCGAGATTTTAACGTCATTGTCAAACTAAACAAACCGATCAAAGAAACCTAGGTCTACCAAATTGAAATTCAAGGAGAAATTATAGGAAATATTTCAACTTGAAGTCCAAATATAAATCTTAAGACTGTAACAACGATAATAATATGGAGGGATCGTGGTCTATTTTTTCATGGAACTACTAGCTACCTGCTACATAAGAAACAATCCATTTATTAAATGATTATTAAATTAACCAAACCTATAATATAGATAGATATCAAGAGCCTCACATAAATCCTATTAACTTATTTACATTTAATTATTACTTCAATATATGTTTTTTTAGCATTGCGTCCTACTACCCATTCGGGTTATACATTTATGTACTAATTACGCTTATGGGTTATGCGTGAGTAAGGTTTAATTTATAAGAAGTGTACCAGCATTTGCGTGTAGAGAAAGCTTGGGAAACCATTTTGGGATAAAACCTCCGACCGGGATTGAGCCAAGATCTTCCCACCATCGGCAGTATAGTCTATTGCGAGAGTAACGCCTTAGACCCTGCGGTCACCGAAGTGGGTAATTAATATTATTTTAAATCTCTGCTTTAACGAACTACAAAAAGAGCCACACAGCCTTACAAAAATTATGGTTTAATCATTTATCTTAGCCTAATGAAATAAATGTTTACTTAACAATTCTTTTATCGCATGTTTGACTTACGAAACGAGATAAACGTTAACACTTCACTAAGCTTGCAAAACAAACAGTGTCAAAATAGCTGATAAAAATACTCGGAGTTTTCTTTTTCTTAGCATCGCGTCTTACTGCCCGTTCGGGCTATACGCTTACGTACTAACTACGCTAGTGTTTCTAGGGATGAGGAAGGCTATGTTTATAGGAAGTATACCCGAATTTGCCGGGAGGGGAGAGTGGAAAAACACATCTGAAAAATCACCTTGAATACACCCAACCGAGATTTGAACCATGATCTCCCCGTCATCAGCAGTCTAATCTAATATGAGAGTGACGCCTTAGACCATGCAGCCAACAAAATTAACCAAACCTATAATATAGATAGATATCAAGAGCCTCACATAAATCCTATTAACTTATTTACATTTAATTATTACTTCAATATATGTTTTTTTAGCATTGCGTCCTACTACCCATTCGGGTTATACATTTATGTACTAATTACGCTTATGGGTTATGCGTGAGTAAGGTTTAATTTATAAGAAGTGTACCAGCATTTGCGTGTAGAGAAAGCTTGGGAAACCATTTTGGGATAAAACCTCCGACCGGGATTGAGCCAAGATCTTCCCACCATCGGCAGTATAGTCTATTGCGAGAGTAACGCCTTAGACCCTGCGGTCACCGAAGTGGGTAATTAATATTATTTTAAATCTCTGCTTTAACGAACTACAAAAAGAGCCACACAGCCTTACAAAAATTATGGTTTAATCATTTATCTTAGCCTAATGAAATAAATGTTTACTTAACAATTCTTTTATCGCATGTTTGACTTACGAAACGAGATAAACGTTAACACTTCACTAAGCTTGCAAAACAAACAGTGTCAAAATAGCTGATAAAAATACTCGGAGTTTTCTTTTTCTTAGCATCGCGTCTTACTGCCCGTTCGGGCTATACGCTTACGTACTAACTACGCTAGTGTTTCTAGGGATGAGGAAGGCTATGTTTATAGGAAGTATACCCGAATTTGCCGGGAGGGGAGAGTGGAAAAACACATCTGAAAAATCACCTTGAATACACCCAACCGAGATTTGAACCATGATCTCCCCGTCATCAGCAGTCTAATCTAATATGAGAGTGACGCCTTAGACCATGCAGCCAACAAAGCAGGTAAACTCGGAGTTGTTCTTACTTCTTGGATACACTTTTACAATTAAAATCAGTTGATTTATACTCCAACTATTATATTAACACACGCTTCGGTGTATACGTGGACTAAATGTAAGGCTCATTTAGTTTGGTTCACTAGTAACAGGGAGGTCAGTGTTTGAGTTCCGGCAAGGTGTTCTAAGGGTTGTTCTTCCTAAATGGTTCCTACTCCTCCTTCACACAAATGTAGGTACATTTCTTCTAAATTTTACCTTTCTCATCCTTGCCCGAATAAATAAAGTAATAGAGGTTTATCTCAGATAGGTAGCCTGTCTTAAACGCAATGAAGAAAAATAAATTGCCTACTACCGACGACTAAAATAATTTTCCCTTCATTTAATTTTCCTTGATTTAAATGCCAGCCAACAGTTGAGACTGTAAATTAACAGTAGTAATGGCATTGAAAACATGTTCTTAATCAAAAACGGGTTTGGGGCATATTATTTTGTTAGTGGGTGCGAATCAAAAGAAAATGTTAAAGTAACCTTCCGATTACTATATTTATTTGCAGCTCCAACGCTTTAAACAATAAAAATAACTGTATATTTATACAAAAAAAAAGTATTTTATGTATATAACAGCAAATAACTGCATTTGTTCAAGGAAGCGTAAATTCACCTTCTTATACCCTACACCATGATTCGAAATGCAACAATTTTCGCAAAATATTGTTGAAAATGAGATAATTTATATTTTCGCACAAATATTCTTTTTATTAATCAGTTCAAAGTGTAAGACTCTTTATTGAATAATGCCCTGTTAATATCTTTCAACGTCATTTTGCCTAATTTATTTATTTTAGGCATTTAACTTGCATTTTCTGAACTGACTGATTATATCAGCACACGAGAAATTCTATGAGCGAGAGGGCTTACCAATTTTGCCAGGATAGGTGCTTTCATATACTTTCCAGGTTTTTTTTACATGACACAATTAATGTTGAACCGACGACTTTACTTACCCTCCGAAGAAAGTGCTACGGGTTTTTATCGCCCAAGAAAAATCCATCGACCTTGGCTGGGTTTGAACCCAAGAACATCGGGATCTGAGGCGAGCACTTTACCTCAAATGATCACTGATATCAATTATTTTACATAATCAACAACTTGATTGGTTGATTGTGAGACAGCTGAGTGAATGCATCGCGTTTCAACGCTCCCTTAAAGGCAATATACTTTTAATAATGATCTTATATTACACTGTCTTTGTCTAAGCTCACAATTAATAACAAGAATCCAATTAATGATAAAAATGCTACTAGATACTTAAATAATGTATGGTTACACTTTTTATTATTTATTTATTATTTTTACAGCTAACCCCAAAGCGTTTGAAAACAAAATTCCATAATTTTGAACAGATTTTACTGTTGCCAGTGATACTAATTTTCATAACTGTCTGATAATAAAATATAAAAACTGCTAGGTTTTTAGGTCTACTCTTATTTTTGACTTAATTGGTTGGGAATCCAAAAAGATAAAAATGTAAGTCTATTTTCTTATTATTGACATTAATAAAGACAGCAACGGGAAAATAAAACACCATCTTAATATTTGATAAGATGTTCTCTTTTATAAAGTGCTACCAGATTTGTACATCGTAAAAACCCCTTACCCCAATTCTTTGACAAAGCCAATCAACTTTTTATCTACAAAAATCTACTTTAAAAAAATCAATACATGGAGAACGATTCTTTGAAACATACATTTAATAAATAATGGTAATTATGTGCTAATAAACTAATAAAAAATATTGTTAAATTAAAATGAAAACCAGTAAGAAATAACAGCCAGTGGGTGAAAATGTATTTAAAACTACTCCCTAACCTGGACACAAAGCTACATATAGCAGTGGAGGAAATTGATTCATTGTGCCCTGGCTCAGTCACATCTACACCCGTACAATGTAACAATATTTCACTCACAATGATGGGGAGATCGGGGTTCAAATCCCGTATGGGTGTACTGATGGTGATTTTTCCCAAGTGACTTTCCACTCTCCTTCTATACAAATGCGGATAGACTTCTAAATAAAACCTTCATCATACGTAAAATCATCAGCCTAATTAGCACATAAGTGTATAATTCGAAAGTGTAGTAAGACGCAGTTCTAAAAAGAAAATATTTAAAAAAAATCAGATTGTTACCAAACCCCATTTTTTTCGCGCGTCTCATTGGGCGTTGAGAAATGTTAAGCATGCGTAGTCTAGGATTCCCAAAAGATTTTGTATACAGTCTAATTAGTGGAAAGACTTGAATTTTATTTAGTAGTTCACAAAAAAGGGTTTTAATTGCATTTCCAAAGTATTAATTGACTGGATGGTGGTTTTATAAATATATTTTCTCTGGTTTTCTACTGTTACCAATAGTAACAATAAATTCCAGTACTAGGATTAAAATATATTATCCTAGATTCAAGGGCGGCCCGAGGTAAATCTTGCGCCCGGGCGGGATTGCCTTTTGGAGCCCTCTTAGATAACAGAGGATAATAGTATATTGTGAAGATAAGCCCCAAAACTATAAAATCTAAATCTAACTTAGCCTGGACATGATAAAAAAAACTGGCGTGGACCGTGCCAAATAGCTTCTAATGTCATGCTATTTTAAAAAAATTTATGGTGGAAGACCACTTCAAATCCCAAGAGGAACCTAAATTTTGAAAAAAAAAGACGTGAAGAACATCTTAAATATCTTCTAAGGCATTCCAAATTTAAGAAAACATCGGGTGAGCACCCCTTCAAATAGATTTTAGGGGCTTCCAATTTTCAAAATTTGCTAAACAAGGACTACTACAAATATTCTCTAGAAGTATCCAAATTTCAAAACTTTTGTGGGGAGCACTATTCTAAATAGCTGTTAAAAGAGTATGATTTTCAAAAATTCTCTAAACTAGGACCACTCTAAATAGCTTATATGAACACCTAATTTTCTAACCTTAGCTGGGGAAGAGGAGGGTAGAAAGTCCAGAAAAAAACATTTTTGATTCTTTCCCCGCCTCTCCCTCTCACACAAATAAATTTCCACAACTATTGTATAAAATAACAATGGTCTTAATTCTTATGGTTTAATAATAAGTCTTAGCATCATGTCATAAGCCATCCCTCCCCCCCTCTCAATTATTTTCCCCTACGCCCATGCCAAACCTAGCAACTTCAAACATAACGTATCCTGGGTGTGATATGACGCTTCATTCCGAGATTGTACGAAAATGGTTAGTATTACAAAGAAAACAAATATAACATGTTTTGAAGACAACTTAACTTAACTTTGATATAATGGACGGTTTGAGGAATAATGGCAATATACCATTTTAAGAAGCTTTTCTTGAAGATGGCGGATGTAAAACAACTTTTTAAGAGTGGCACTATATTCCATTTTATTAGCCACAAATATACCACGATGTCAACTTTCATGTCAGTATCAAAAAGTGAATGAGTGTTTTGCTTAGAAAATTCACTATTACACTCAGGTTACATTAGGTTTGGAGTTGTGAGGTTTTGGAATTATTTCCATATCATTCCCAAGTTATGTTATGTCAGGTTAGTTTGGTGCTCTGTTTGGCGCTCCCTTTGAGCTGACGCCCAGGGCAGCCGCCCGGTTCATCCAGCCCTTAAGCCGCCCCTGCCTATATTTCTGTAAATACATATTTGATAAACAAACCATATAAAACATCTGACTACTGCCAGATCAGTCAACCGCTACAGATGCTAGAGGAAAGTATACAAATCTTAAAAAGGAGATGATGAAAATCCAATTCATACCCTCATGCATGTTAACACTCTGTTATTCATCATATTTATTGACATATTTTAGGTAACAACTTAAATTAAATCAAGATCATTCTAGACTTACGTGTTTAGGCCTTCTAGTGATGTTTGCTACATTGGCGGGAATCTCAAATGATTTAGCTTACGGCATAGAGCTATATAAATTTAAGACTTTTACACACGTTTGTAGCTGAGAAGATAACATAGGGATTTAAGCCATACCTTCCGATAGTAAAATAGCTATATTGTTGAAAAATAATTGGCCCTATAGCTACTAGAAATAAATTACTTAGTTCTACTATGTTCCCAGTAAACTATCTATTCTGACCGCTAGTCATGCAATAATGCAGACTATAATAGATTTCCAGTAACGAGAAGGTTGAATTTTGAATCTCGGCTGGGTACACTGGGGGGGTGGTTTTTCCATTACCTATACACAAATTCGGGTGCACTTCCTCTAAAACTATCTTCCCCATGGTTTGAATTTATCAATTATATTCTTAGTGTTAAGCCTATAAAATGTAAAAAAAAACTGATTTATATTAACTTTTGATCTTAGCTTAGAATAAACGGCTGACACTTAGTCCAAAATGTAATATTCATAAATGCACTGCAATTTTAATATATTGTATTTACTATTACAACTTAAGTATATCCCATTTACGGTGAACGATTACAGGATTAGCTCGATGACTTCCACTATGGCCTTATCATATAATAAATCGCATCATAATGGAAACCGCAATGTAAGTTTCTACGATAAACGAAGTGTGCATTCCATTTATACTTAAAGTTAACAGTGCACGTTACATGACGAACTATTTCCAAAATAATACACGAAACACTTTAATATATTTACTCATTCTCACATAAAGCTTAATGTATATTATTTAAGGATAGAAAATCGAATATACGCCCAAATTTCACCGTCCAGGAACAAAAGACCGTACCACAATCAAAATGAATATATATATATATATATATATATATATAACTTTCCTTTTAGTTTTAGTTATAAAATGGTGGATATTGAAGAGTGGCTTTATTTAGTATGGGCTAATGAGGGTGTAAGTTTGCTGCTTTGCTTCAGTAGTTATCTCAATTAACATTTGAATGGACTTCACTTTTAAATATTCCTTAAACAATTATTTCATACCTGCTTCATCTTTTATATCATAGTTTAATGTAGCTTGCTTAAAGAGCCACTATGTAGACCTAAGTTAATACAGTATTTAACATATTACAATTTCAAATTTAGGTACTTTGTAGGGATACATGAAATGAATTATCTATTTATTGCTTAGCTAACCGATATTTGAGCACGAACAAAAGTGAAAGATTATATTGGTGGAATAACAGAATATGTGAAATCATAGAATGTTTTTAAATTAAACTACTTTTCCTACCTGGATCCCTGAGAAATTGGTATTTCTTGTTGTTGTCGTTGAAATTCTTGCGGTTAACCTAGCACTAGTACACGGACTGAACCTTGATTGCAAGGTGTGGTGAGGTAGATTGAGCATCGCAAGAACTGATATGTTATCTCCCAACCGGCTTATCTTCCATGTGTCACATTTCTAGATGAAACTACCCAACTTCTTTATAAATAGATTAGTTACAAATTGCATATTTTACCTTGATTTATGATTCATATATTGTTCGTAAAATACTATTTCTGCCTAAACCCATACAAGTTTGACGAGTTTATGTAATTGGATAAATTTTATCTTTTTTTTTAGAAGTGTTTCTAGTTATAGATATGGAACTGTTAATTGCACCGCGTTTTACTAGCCACAAGATATATTCACATCTAACTACACTAATGGGTTAGGAATGAGGAAGTTAATAGAATGGTACCTACGTTTGCGTGGAAGGAGACTAAAAGACCGTTTAGGAAAAAACCTCAGTACACCAGACTAGGATTCGATCCTCGACCACCCCATCATTATAAAACCAGACTAGACGATCTTGATGTTTATTCCGTGTACCCATTGATGCGGGTAGGAATGGAGTTGTGTTACAGTCATTTTTTTTAAAGGAGGGAGAGAATTATTTTCTCATAGATATGTTGGTCTATAGTAAATACTATCCTGAGTAAATTGTTAGGGCCTACGTAGCATGGATAATAATAATTATTATTTTTGTGCTATCTTAATTATTAAGATAGCACAAAAATTAATTACTCTATCTCGTGAGGTGTCAATATTTTTTACTGGTGTGATTAAATCATTTCTCAGAGCTAGAGAAGTTGATGAAACGTCAATTGCTTTTTGTGAGCCTTTGTTTGATGAATTATATAACAAATTTTTAAGGTGAGATGTGTAGGGAACGCAAGTTAAGGTAATTTTTTTTTTTGCAGCTTTCATATCAAAACCTTTTTGGTCAAAAGAAATCAAATATTCCTCCAGTAGAAACATCATCATGCACTGTTTCCTGCCACTGGTAGCGTCTTTCTCTAACATAAGCATCTCAATTTACTTCTGTCCTCCCACCACCTTTATTCCTTCACGCCAGCCCAATCCTCCTCTCCACACTCCTCCGCACTCCCTTTATCCACCTGTCTCTGGGTCTTTCTCTTGGCCTCATGGCCGCCACCTCCAGTTTGAGTATCCACCTTAGAATACTACCCTCTCTCATCCTCTTCACAGTTCCATACCACCTCAATCTCGTCTTCTCCAGCCTATCCTTCAGGGATTACTCCTTCAATCGTTTACCACCATTTCATGCCTCACCCTGTCCATCCTTGCCACTCCCATCCTAATCCCCAAAATTTGTATCTCGCATGGCTGTATCCTGCTCCTGTTCCTTTCCTTTACCACCCAGGTTTCTGATGCATACTGCAATATTGGGACATGGTCTGTCCTGTTCATCACTCCTTTGCACCTCTGCGGCGCATCTCCGCTCCAGACCAGACTTCTGACGCGTTTTTAAAAGGCCTCCGTTTGCCTCCCTCTCTTCCCAATTTCTCTCCCATTTCCTCCTCTTTCCTCTACATCACTTCCCAAGTATTTGAAGATTTTCACTTTCTAAAGTGGTTCTCCTCCTAATGTTACTCCCTTCTTGTGCCTAATTTCCTTCCGTGTTGTAATCACCAATCCGTTCTTCTTTACATTAAACTTCATTCCATAGTGTACTACCACCTCATTCCACACAACTAATTGTCCCTGCACTCCTAGCTCTTCGTTTCCCCACATCATCAGTTCATCCGTAAACACCATTGCTTTCATGTTTCCTTCCCCTACTCTTTCTACCACCTCTCTCATCATTACATACATTACTACCACGAACAACAATGGCAAGAGTATGTTTCCCTGTTTCAAGCCATTCCTCAACTCTAACATTCTGTCGCTTCCCTTGCACATTTCTCTCACTCTCCCCAATATTCCATCTTCCATCCCTTTATTTTTCAACGTTTCCTACACTTTATTTCTACACACACTATCATAAACTTGTTTTCATCGCCAGAAAAACCATCAACAGATCCTTCCCGAACTTTAATGGTGTTTCTGCAACTGCCTTACGGTGAATATTAGATCTACTGTGGACCTACCTGGTATGAAGCCATATTGCTCCTCCCTCAACCCTTCTTCCACTACTCTTATGATTTTCTTCTATAGAACCTTCTCATATATGTTTGAACAATGGCACATTAGTGTAACTCTACTACAATTCCCGCACTTCTTCTTATCCCCCTTTTTAAATATAGGGATAATCAACCCCTTCTTTCAGACTTCCGGAATTCTCCCCTCCTTGCACACTATCTTCATCACTCGGTACATCCATTGTAGTCCCATTACTCCCGCTGCCCTCAGCATCTCCACATTCACCTCATCCACTCCTAGTGCTTTCCCACTCTTCATTTTCCACAGTGCCTTTTCAACATACTTCCAGGTTATATCCATTTCCCTTCCCTGACTGCCACCTGCTTAATTTTTCACTTCCTCTTCCTCGCTTTTCCCCTCTGCATTCAGCAACTCCACAAAATTCTCCTTTCACATCTCCTTAAGTTTTTTTTCTTTTTTATCTACCTTATTTCCATTACTATTAGCCACTACCACACTATCTTCCCTGTTTCTTCTTCTATTATTTATTAAACATTTTATACAGAAGTTTCTTACTCCACTCGTTATCCGCTTACATAGTATTTGATCAATTCCTTATCCAACTTCTCTTTCCCGCCCTCACTATCTATTTTGCTTCCCTCTTTCTTGCACTGTACACCTCCTTTTCCTCCATTGTCCTCCGCTGGAACAACTCCCCGAATTCCCTATTCTTCTTACTCACTGCCTCTCTCACTCCCTCATTCCACGTAGGGGTTTCCTTCTATTTCCCCTTTTTGCTTGTCCTCCCGCATACTTACTCCGTTGCCTTCGCACTTAACTAAGTCTTTTCCATTCCTCTTACCCTGTCCTCAGTACATCCCTTGGTACATTGTCCTGCACTCTCTTCTGGAACTCCTTTCTAAAGTCTTCCTCATTTAATTTCAATATATTTTTCTTTCTTTCCTGGTTCTTAACCACACTCTTTTTCAACTGTGCCCTGAGATTTGTCCTCAACAACCGATGGTCACTTTCCAGGGCCACAGTTGGGAGGGGGGGTGGAAGGGCGGGGGCAAGCAGGGCGCCTGCCTCAGGCACCAGGTAAGAGGGTTGCCAAGAGAGGGCGTGGAAGGGTGGGGGGGAGGCAGTGGCGACGCGTTTATGACAAGCCTTGGTGTGTCAGTAGACATGCACGTGTGGCACAATGGCTGACGCTAACAGTTAATTATTCTGTGATCGTGAGTTTTTTGTGTTTGTGATTGTGATCTTGACCATTATCTTGAGTTCACAGTGTTATTGTTTTGTTATTTAGAATTTACATACCTGAATATACTGCCTTTTAGTTTTATTATTAATTCGTCAACTTAGGATTTATTTTCAATCAAACGAGAAACTAGTGGAAAGAAGAATGTCGAAAAAACCATTGGGAGCTGAGTACAAAAAGAAGGCCAAGGCAAGAGATAAATCGACACACCGGTTGTCGTTTTGATGTCATCGTTGCTGTGTGACAAATACTCCACGAAAGGTAAGTTGAAAATAGGTGCATTTCACAATTATTGTGTCGGTAGATAAAACACGGTTTAACCAATAATTACCAAATTTCATATTTAAACTTTTTATGCTAAAATGAAGAACTAAAAAACTTTAGTGAAAATCATTAAAACAATGTTAATAGATGGGTATTAAACGATTTTTTACACATAATGTTTTTCTTTACAACTCCGTTAGTAATTTTTAGTCTTATTTTTTAGAATATGTTTTCATTTTTAAATATCTAAATGTGAGAATACGCGAAGGCAATTCCCTTAAAAAACATTTAAGATTACCTCCATTAAAAATTATGAATTTTTTTAGAAAATTGAAGGTTTCGGTAAGTAGGTTAACAGAAGCATGCTGAAAAAATGGTAAAAAAAACTTATGTTTTTGTATATTACGTATCTGAAAATCAAATATTTCCCTTAAAAATATATTGAAACTGATGTTTTAGAAAGTTAAAAAAGGGTTGATTACACTTGGGTGCAACCATTTTGCTTCATAAAACCTGTTTATATTTTTAAGTTCCCCTTTATGAATAGTCACAAAACGCATTGTCAATTTTTTTTAGAAATACAAGTTTTTTCGAAATTCCTGAAAATGGATATTTATTGAAATAATTTATTACATATATTAACGTAATTAAATTAAAACCAGGTTAGAAGCTGGTAATTTAGATTTGATTGAATCATAAAAAATATTATAAAACAATATACAAATAACAATTGTAAACAAACTCTCTCTTAATTTGTTCTATTATTGCATAATATTGTCAGGAAACATGAAAATGTATGCTTCATTTCTGCATTTATTTGTATGCTTTCCTTGGAGCGTGTACATAAAACCTCTTAAATTTATACTTATTTTGTGGTAAGAAATTTTCTTAAGAGGTGCAATAAAGTTACTTCAGGTTGAAGTGTACCGACAAATAATAGAATTTCAAAAGCAGGTAATACATTCGAGAATCGGGGATCGCTCGCAGAGGTATATTTGCTAACCTGTATAATGCGTAACTTTTAACACTGTATTGTTACGTCTTCCAGTTTTGTCAATGGTTGTAAGTAAGTTATTTTGTCATTTGTCAGTCAGTGTTTAAGCTTCTTCAGATGCAGACGTAAAGTAATCTTTGCGGACAAAAGTTTTGTTTCTTAAAATGTCACGTCGCGCGTGTGTTGCTCATCCCGATTTATTTTGCTATACGTGTGGAAGTTATACGCTGCCAAAACAAAGAGGAAACATTACTGACACTTATAAGAAAGGTTATTTAGCATATTTTGGTGTAAGACTAGGTGACCAAGACAAACCATAGTGCCCACACAGTGTTTTAATTCATTTAATGTTAATATGAATTAGTGGTTAAACAGCAAGCGGAAACCATTAGGTTTTGGTGTTCCTATTGTATGGCGTGAACCTCAAGATTATTTAACAGATTGTTATTTTTGTTTATGTATTGTGAAAGGCATAAATAGTAAAAATAGACACGCTGTGATATATCCCATATTAAAATCTGCCATTCGCCCTGTTCCTCATAGTGATGATGTGCCAATTCTACATCCCCCATAGAAGCTGGAAAAAACAGATTCATCAGAATATGCCCTTCCTTCTGAAATGGAAGCAAAAACTGAGACTGCCGAAACATCCCAGTCGCCTCAACTTTTCATGCAAAGTGAACTTAACGACTTCAGAGACTTGGATCTACCAAAAGTTAGTGCACAACTGTTAAGATTGTGACTGAAAGAAAAAAATACTTGTCCCCGGCACTACATTTTCATAGTATAGACACAGAGAGTCAGAGATTGTACCATTCTTTAATAAAACGGGTGAACTTGTGTACTACAACGACATAGGGGGTGTAATTAATGCGTTTGTACTTAAATACGATCCCGCTGATTGGAGATTCTTTGTAGATAGTTCTTTAAGAAGTCTTAAAGCAGTTCTTCTTCATAATGACAATTTACTTCCCTCTGTAACCCTAGGATACTCCGTGAAATTAAAAGAAACATAACAACATGAAATGCATGTTAGAGAAGCTTAAATATGATGAGCATATGTGGATGGTATGTGGTGGGGACTTTAAGACATTAACAATTCTCCTTGGTCAGCAATCTGGCTTCACTAAGTTCCCTTGTTTCCTTTATGAATGGAATAGTAGAGAACGTTCCCAACATAAGAGATTGGCCTCCTAGATCAGATCTTGAACCAGGGGGGGAAATGTGTTGTACGAACCACTTACCCCTATGGAGAAAGTTCTTTTACCCCCACTCCATATTAAACTTGGGATTATAAAGCAATTTGTTACCAGCCTTGACAGCGAAACTAAAATTATTCCATATCTAAAAACGAAATTTCCCAAGAAAACTGAGGCAAAAATTAAAGCTGGCATATTTAATGGACCACAGATACGTGACCAAATGAGAGATCCCCATTTCCCACCCTCCATGAACGAAACGCAAAAACTTCCTGGTTTTCATTTTAAGAGATTGACTGAAAATTTCCTTGGTAGCCAAAAGGCAGAAAATTAAAGGAAAATTACCGAGGAAAGGCTAGCCAACTTCAGAAGTCTAGGTTGCAACATGAGTGTGAAACTTCATTTTTTACATAGCCATATTGACTATTTACCCCAAAATCTTGGTGCGATGAGTGAGGATCAGAGTGAAAGATTCTATCAGGATATTAAGGTCTTGAAAGTAAGGTACATGGGCAAATGGAATTAAGCAATGCTGGCAGATTATTGCCTGTGGATAAAAAGAGATTAATCTGATAGTCACCGCAGAGCATCAAAACTGCATCAATGCAAGTGATTTTTTAAATTAATAAATTAAGGATTATGAATTAATTTTATTCTTTCATGAGATAGATTGCGTTGATATATTTATTTTCAAAGTATGAACTTCATTTGACTTTTAAAAAAATTATAACATTTTTAAGTGTTTTGTTCTTACTAAAAAAAATTACAGGAAAACCTAACGCGATACAGAAAATCTGAAAACAAATTGGGACTCAGGACACTTTAATGAACTAAAAACAGTTATATAAGTTAGCTTATCACGCACGTTTGGATAAATATATATAGGGCTAACATGAACTTCACCAATTATGACGTTTTTTCGTTTCTATTTAACAATTTACAGGAAAACCAGATAAGTTATTTCGATTTTATTTTTAAAATTACATAAAAACCTGACGTGACATGGAAAATCTTAATACAGATTCAGATTTAGGGCACTTCAATTAACTAAAATCGCATTTTTTCCCCCCTCATGAAGCAGAAGAAAAGTTTTAAAATGCATACCTGTGTCATTGACGCTTATTCTGGAAAATCTGCTGAAGCTATTTTAATTATTATTATGTTAAATTAATGCATATATTCTGAAGATAGTGACAATATTGTAAAA
This sequence comes from Timema californicum, assembly GCA_902141385.1. Lineage (NCBI taxonomy): Eukaryota > Metazoa > Arthropoda > Insecta > Phasmatodea > Timematidae > Timema > Timema californicum. The sequence goes on from CABFOW010006838.1 coordinate 25,637, forward strand.
CAAATAAGTCACAAAGATTTTATTTTTGTATAACATGGTCCCGTTAGTAAAAACTTTTTCGAAAGATGTATTATGTTGTAGAATGGGTTATAAGAATGTACTTGCGACCACGGTAATACGGGCTTAGTTCTCGCTGAATAAAATATTATGTGCACCAAGCAAATATTTAAATTTGAAAAAAAAAAAATACTTTGGGAAAAAACCAAATAAACATATATTGCTCTATTATGTGATTTAATCTCACTAAGATGATCCATCTTGTTTTATATATTACTCCTTTTTATTAAATATTAATACGTTTCCTTAGGTTAAATCATGGGGATCCAAACCTCAAGCAATAATTTGGAGGCAAATAATCTTTATAGCATTCAAGAGGTCCAGGACCTGGCTGACACTTTGGTATCTTCCCCCTCCATTATGCCCAAACAGATTCCTGAAATGGCTGAGCAGTATAGTGACAGTCCAACCTCTCAAACCAGCTCATAAAATATTACCCAGGACCAGGAATATATTGGTGAAACTTTAACAAACACTCAGGAAATAGTGAGCTTATGTTTAATTTTCAAGACCCAGGTACATGGCCATGTTAAAGATCCGAACCTAAGAGATGTTTTATCACAAGAATGAGAGCAGAGACCCAACGTGAACCAGTTCTAAGTAAAAGAATGAGATGGCCAAAATCTCACAAGAGTGTTTCATTAAACAACTACCAAATGGGCTAAAAGTAAAAAGCTTGTGGCCAAGTTATAGCCAGACCAAAAATGCTGCATTCTGTGTACCATGTATACTGTTTTCACACCTTGTAACAGAGTCAATATTATCATTTTTGGATAAAGAAGATTTTGTGCAGTGGAAGCTCAGTTATAGGATTCTAGACCATGAACATTCTTTCAAATCACAAACTCTATTTTTGTACAGGATTATCACAAATGATCTTTAGACGTTCGAAAAATCATAAAAACGGAACGGTGCACCCGATTAACTTGAAACCTTTTCCAGTCAATACAGAAACTCAGGAAGTTTATTTTACAAATGATCCGCATTCGTTTGTTGCAGGCTACAACCACTAGTAGCAGCTAGTGCGTAAAATGGCTCCTACCGCACAACAGAAGAGTTGGTGCAGCCTTCAATTAGCGAAAATGGAGTCGATAACTGCTGTGCAACGTATATTCAGCACACATTTTCACGAGGAACCAACAAACTGGGTATCCATTTACACCCGGTATAAGACGTTTAAAGAAAGAGGGCGCATTTACAAAGGCAAGAGTCGGGGTCAGCGCTCTGTGCCAGAGGAAGAGGTGGCTCGTGTTCAAGCATCATTACTGCGAAGCCCACAAAAATCAACTCGGCGAGCAAGTCGTGAACTGCAAATGCCCCAAACCTCTGTATAAAAAATCTTGCGCACGTAAGTGTTAAAATTTCAGTTGGTCCAGGCACTCACACAGGATGATTACAGTGCACATTACGCATTCTGCTCCGAGATGCTAGCGAGGATTGACAATGGCAACAACCTGCCCATGAGGTTAATTTTCAGTGACGAGGCCACATTGCACACGATTGGAAAAGTGAATAGAACAATGTGCGAGTTTAGAAAACGGTAAATCCCCATGTCATCATCGAGCATGTGAGACTTCTCCAAAGTGAATATGTTCTATGCCATGTATAGGTAGAAGGTTTACGGACCCTTCATTTTCATCCAAAAAAAACCCGTCACAGGTCATTCCTACCTCAACATGCTTACCTTGTGACTTCCGCCTCAATTGGAAGAAGATTCAAACGAATTAATATTCCAACATGATGGGGCACCGCCTCACTTCCACTTGGCTGTACGGGAACACCTGAACAGACATCTTCCTGGGAGATGGCTCGGTCATGCACGTGTCAACGATGCGGTGTGGGGCAAATAGCCACTGCGATTACCAGATTTAACCCCATGCGATTTCTTTTTGTGGGGTTATGTGAAAGAAAACATGTTTGTTGCACCTCTGCCACGATCTTTGCCGGAGCTGAGGCAGCGAATCACAACCACCGACACACTGCACTCTCTTTGAATCCTCCCTGAGAATGGGTGGTATACAAATATAGGGAGCTGCAAGACCAGATATTTAAAGAATAAAATCATTGGAAAGCAAGCCTTTATTGTATTTTCGATGTCATAATGTTCTTGGCTGAGCAGGGAAGTCCGTTAAGGGGCTCAAAAGAAAGTTGTGACTTCGAAGACCCCAATAGTGGTAAGTTTCTAAACATCGTAGAGCTCAAATCACACTACCATGCTCCTTTGCGCGAGTACATAGAACGGCACAAAAAAGAACAAGTAAGCTACTTTTCTTCACAAATTCAGGAGGAATTTCTGGAAATTATTGCTGGAAAGTTAAGCAAATATATTTGAATGACGCAATAGAGGCCAAGTATTTTTCAGTTTTGTTCGACTGCACACCTGGCGTGATCCACCATGAACAAATGACTGAAGTTATTCGATATGTTAAAAAAAGCCAAAGTGCTCCAGAAATTTTAGAGACATTTATTGACATCTTTATTGTTAGTAATAAGACAAGCCTTGTTCTTACTGAAGAGATTCTGATGAACGTAGAAAGTGATGGCTTAGATATGAAGAACTGCATAGGGCCATCCTACAATAATAGAACCAATATGGCTAGAATGTACAAAGGAGTTCAATCAAGGATACTCCAGGAAAATAAACTGGCGTATTTTGTACCATGTTCAGCTCAGTCGCTTAACTTAAGTTGTAGTACATGCTGCTTATGTATCTGCTGAAGAGCAATAATTCTTTTGGAACACATCACTGCTTCTCTTTGTTTTTTGTTGCTTCTAATGCAAGGTGGTGTGCCGAGCTAACCTCAGTTAGCTCACACAAGGGTCTTGGTATGTAACCTTTTTCTGGCGCATATATTTCTAATCACTTTCTTTGATCCTTAATGAGCCTCCTATAATTGTTCCTGCGCGTGAATCCCCCCTTCCTCGGGAGAGGGGTAATTCCTGACGCTCATATGTCTTCT
>CABFOW010006839.1:0-15167 GCA_902141385.1 Timema californicum
AGGTCCCTAATCACTCACCAAGTAGAGAATGTAGGGCCCCAGAGTCCCCACAATGCTGGCCGCCGAAGACGCGAGGGCGCATCCCGTTTGTCTGACGCAAGTAGGAAATGTCTCCATGGATTGTAGATATCCGGTGTATCCTGATAACGTGGTGAAGAACTTGACAACTACCACCATTGTCAACAGCAACCAGTTCAGCTCAGGCTCTAAACATATATCGGACATGTTGATGAGAACAACCATTTTTCAAATCCATCTTCAATCATAATGAACATTCAAGAAGCATTTACTCAAAATTGATAATGCACGTACATGCCTTGAATGTTGGTTTCCATTGCAGACGATGGGTCGTGTTTTGCTTTTAAGCTATTATAATAATATTAATAAACAGAGTAATATTTATATTTTAAGCCTTGTAGACCCACATATATTCAACTGTGTTATTTTTTTATTGGCATTGCCATTCCCTTCATGATCGTCCTCATGACTGTGAATTCATCAATCTGTCGATTTCACCAAATATCCTTCCAATTTCACAGACCATCCCGCCCAGATACACAAAATAATTAACTTTTTCTAACAGTTTTCCAATTATACTAACTAATTCAAAAGAAGCATTAAAATATATTGCACTCACTGTTAACAAGGAGGATTATGAATATGTGAGCCCCGGACATGAACATAAACGCTATAACATGCGTCCATCTTCGTCCGAGCTTTTCGCTGAAATACTTCCCCAGGATAAAACCAAGGAGCTCCACCAAGGACTGCCAGAAAAAGTTCATGAAAGGATTTCCTGACATAGTGTTCACGTTCAACATGAGGGTGAAGTACACGAGGTTTCCTAGAGACCTGAAACACAAATAATGTTCTTATTACCGTATTTACGTTCCAAAGGCATCGACAAGATCGAACCTTCTTTTTAACCTAAATACAGTTGAACCTGGATAAATTGAACTTGAAGGGACTAGGGACAAATTCGATCTATCCAAAAATTCTAATTAAATAAGTTTCTTAAAAGGAATTCCCCTTTCCGCTTCCTTTATCATCGCTAATTTTTCGGCCAATGTTAATGATTTATAGGACTGCGGCTTGGACAGGGACATCATGATACACATACATACAAACACTACTGTACAGTACGTACTAAACAAAACAAAATAAACTCGCACGTCACAAGAATATCGCTACGACCGAATCACTAAGAACAATACACACAAACACTATTGTACAGTGCGTACTAAACAAAACAAAATAAACTCGCTCGTCACAAGAATATCGCTACGACCGAATCACTAAGAACAACACATACAAGCACTACTGTACAGTACGTACTAAACAAAACAAAATAAACTCGCACGTCACAAGAATATCGCTACGACCGAATCACTAAGGACAGAGCACGTAACCGCTTGAGAGGTTTGACCTTGACTAACGGAGTACAGAACTGTACGTGTAAACAAAGACGTATAGGTGAGCGGAGGATGGGGGGCGTGAAGAAGGGTCCTGACCGCATTCCAACCTCGCCTCCCCTGTTTCCAAAAATAGAACAACACGGCTCCGCAACTAGAAGTAGGAAAACAATACTGCACAGTACATTACAACTTACGAACATTTCGAACTAACCAAGAAAAAATTCTAACTATCCACGATTTTTTAACATTGTTTTAATACAAAACTCACGGGACCGGGTGAAAAATTCGAATTAAAGAAGATTTTCGAATTACGTAAGTAGGAATTAGTCAGGTTCCACTGTATATATATTTTTGTCTATAGTGAGAACATGACGCGATTTGATTGCATTTTGTTTCATTAAGATATATTTCAAACGGGGTGTACGAAGGTAAAGGAAAGAGGGGTAGAAACACAAAATAGGGATGAACACAAAATTGATTTTAAAATGAAAAGAAGAACACGGTTAACACTTCACAGGTAGAAATTACCTCTTTGTCCGGTGGCAGCAGTGTAAAGTGTGAACTGTGTTCATCTTTTCATTGTAAGAGCCATATCTTCTGTTCCCTTATATATATAATTTTTTTTGTATCCATCTTTTTCTATTCTTTGTTTCATAGCTAACAAAATGTACCCCAAATATTCCTTTAAGAGCAAAACCCAGTTCCGTTTTTAGGGTCAGTGGCACCCTGGGCAAAGTGCAAACATGGCTCCCACCTCCCCCTCGCTACACCGCCACCCACCTAACCCTAAACTTTTAATTGTACCAATACACCCACTAATACAGGGTGGCCCACAGAAAAATAACCCAGCTCATATATCCAGCAGGCGCCTCACTCTGAATTGGAGGAGGTCAATCCCCTTCCACCCATATTGTTTGACATGAAGGATGAGTCAATAAAGCTTTAGACAAGCAGTTTATTTACTCATTCTTCATGTCACAATATGGGTGGGAGGGGATTGACCTTCTCACCTGCTGGATATAGGAGGTGGGCTACTTTCCCCTGGACCACCCTGTACCACTCACAAAGTCTTGAAGTATAAACTTGGTAGAAAGAGCAGAGGTCGCATCTTTACAAAATAGGATCTTTTTAGAGCATTTCATTGTCAGAGATTCCCTGCTAGACTTAGAACGGTGCCCCTAAGATTGTGAGCCCCTGGCCGATTACCTAGTCTGCCCGTTTATAAAAAAAAAAAGGCCTGGACAAACAGGATTATGCTAATTTTTTTACAGCTTGGTGTGCAGGAACTATGTCTAAATAAGCTATTAAAAGTAAGAAGATATTGAATCGAGTCGACAAATTTTTATAATTTGTATTTTTGAAGTAAAGTTGCATTGTAATACCCCCTTTTTCCCCCCCTGATCATCAACACTTACTCCAAGTAGAGAATTTTACAAGAAAACATTAAAAAAAAGTTGTTTCCCTCACCCAACAGTAGCAATCAGGAAAGTGTTCTTGGCCAGTCTCCAACTTGAAAACAAGCTCGCGAAACCATACGACTTCTCATTCTTCTTGGATAGAGTCAGTAGGATTTCAGCTGTATCAGGAGGGAGGGTGGTCTCGTTCATCCGAGCGATCTTTCCCAGGGCTTTCTCACATTTGGCAACTCTTCCAGTGGCGGCGAGCCATCTCGGAGATTCAGGAAACCACCTAGAGGCATAGAGGAGTGTGAATGTCTTCCAGTGGCGGAGAGCCATCTCGGAGATTCAGGAAACCACCTAGAGCAATAGAGGAGTGTGAATGTCTTCCAGTGGAGGCGAGCCATCTCGGAGATTCAGGAAACCACCTAGAGCAATAGAGGGTTGTGAATGTCTTCCAGTGGCGGAGAGTCATCTCGGAGATTCAGGAAACCACCTAGAAGAATAGAGGTTTGTTAATGTCTTCCAGTGGCAGCGAGCCATCTCGGAGATTCAGGAAACCACCTAGAGGAATAGAGGAGTGTGAATGTCTTCCAGTGGTGGAGAGCCATCTCGGAGATTCAGGAAACCACCTAGAAGAATAGAGGGTTGTTAATGTCTTCCAGTGGCGGCGAGCCATCTCGAGGAAACCGCATAGAAGAATAGAGGGTTGTGAATGTCTTCCAGTGGAGGCGAGCCATCTCGGAGATTCAGGAAACCACCTAGAGGCATAGAGGAGTGTGAATGTCATCCAGTGGAGGAGAGCCATCTCGGAGATTCAGGAAACCACCTAGAGGAATAGAGGATTGTTAATGTCTTCCAGTGGCGGCGAGCCATCTCGGAGATTCAGGAAACCACCTAGAGGAATAGAGGAGTGTGAATGTCTTCCAGTGGCGGAGAGCCATCTCGGAGATTCAGGAAACCACCTAGAAGAATAGAGGGTTGTTAATGTCTTCCAGTGGCGGCGAGCCATCTCGGAGATTCAGGAAACCGCATAGAAGAATAGAGGGTTGTGAATGTCTTCCAGTGGAGGCGAGCCATCTCGGAGATTCAGGAAACCACCTAGAAGAATAGAGGAGTGTGAATGTGTCATTAATTGTCTTCTGCTCTGCGAAAATTTCCCATCCCAATAAAAGTAAACAAGCCGTTTAAATGCCACAACACATTTCTGGGATAAAATCATTTGAAATAATAATCCTATGGATACAACTTTATTACAGAGAATTAAGAAAGCGTTGTTTTGACCCATGGCTAGCATTTATTGACGTATTGGAGGATTTCAATTAATTAATAACTAGATTTGGAAATACATTTTTCTAACTAATAGTTTTCCAGAGTAGGTTGAATATATTAACAATAAACAAACACCCTCTACAAATATGAATGATTTTGAAGCGATGAAGAAAGTTCATAATATCTGAACATAATCGAATTTTTAATGATTGCTAATTTCAGAGATGAAATATAACTACAGCATTGAACATATTACGTATATTCGTGTTTAAAATAAGCATTTTATATGAGTCTATTAGCTAAATTACTTACTTGCAAGTAAAAAGGAACAACGCTGAAGGTATAGTCGTGACGATAAGAAACATAGACCAATCTCCAGACAGAGCCCAGAACACGAGAGGCATCGTGCAAAGTCCAGCAGTCCAGCCAATACACTGGAGCAAAGCTATCAGAGAACGTTCTTCGCTTGCTGATATCTCGATACCTGGAACAAATGTCAAGAGATGTGTTCCTCACTTGCTGATATCTTGTAATGTTATTGACTTGGATTAATCTAAATTATGTAAAAAGTCATGGATGAAGGTAATTTTTCTTTAAAGTAATACAGGTAGAGTATCCTTTTAAGATTCATCCGTGAAGAAACACGCGCTTCTCAGAAACAAGGTGAAAAGGATTTCAACCCTAAAATATATTTTTTATACCATCTTTCTTTTTAAAAGAATAACTGCGTCAATTCTTGTTAAAGGGAACAACTTCATAGTATTTGGCAAAGGACGCCATTTCTCTATACCAATAAGAAGCTAGCCTTCACAAAACCTGTCGCCAGGACTATTTCTATTGGTTGGATTTTACACGCTTGAAAAGGGGAGAGAAAGGCAAGGAGTATGTTATATATAAAACCGTTGTGCGTATGTTTAAGGCATCTCCGGGATCCAAACATCTACACCGAGATCTCGCCCACGCACGAGTCAGTCTAACACAGTATAATATAAATCACATCAATTACACAAGTGTGCAGTGAAATAAAACATTTAATTGAAATATGTACAAATAATTAACAGGTGTAATATAAATAAACCGTGTGTGAAATAACAGCCATCAACATTTCTCTTTCTTCAATTTTATTAATATACCGATTTAATTAGTGCTTGAACACGGGGCTATAGACAGCTGATTAAACGGTATCTTTTCCGTCCAGTGATGATAGGCGCTCGATCACGGAGCTTTAGACAACTTATAAAACATCACATCATCTTTTATCTGGGAATTAATCCGTAGTGAATCAATCGACGCCCGAAGCGGGGTGATTGATCACATAGTACTACGATCGATGCCCAAAAGAGGCGCGATAAAACGAGAGTATTACAATCTCGATACCTGAAAACAAATGTCAAGATATGTTTATTTGTGTTTAGTGTTACTTTGGAATGTTTGTTAGGATAAAAAGAGAAAACTGTTTTTTGTGTACATTAAAAATTGATTGAATACCTATGTTACATTTTTTACGATGCATAATGTAGCCTACTGTGAGGTGTTTTGCAATTTTAATAAATAAGTAACATTTTAGCTATATTGTTATATATTTACAATGACAGATTTTTAAAATATTAAAATTATATTAGTTTAACCACAGAATCAACAAATTCTAATAATAACAAGAGTTAAGAAAATATTTCAAATTTTCATTATTTGTCCACGGATTTTATTTTCTCAGCGTTTAGGGGCGATACTAGATAGGGGAGCTGTTAAAAAGTTAAAAGGAATGTATTTTTTAATGATTTTGTTCTTCACCTCAAGTGCAGGTTTAATATTCAATAATTTTAAATTAACAGATGCATTATAATGAAGTTATAAAATAAAAAATATAGCTTTTGAATCTTAAGATATTTGAATTTGATCGGGTAAAGTTATGAAATATCTCAAATTATAATAAAGATTTAGATGATTTATAATTTTATTCCACTTTATTTAGCCTTTATTCTCTGTACGTGGTTCAAAGAGAAGCATAACTCAGATATGATTAAGGATAAGTTGGATCAGTTTACATTTTTTTTTTTTTGCAAAACCTTAATTTGTTACCTAGAATGAGTGGAGCCTGGAAAACTGCCGTGACTGGGATGCTACTGATGACAGTCACTGCCAGGAACACGTAGTACGTCCCTGAAGTGAGAGCAGAGATCAAACGACCAGCCGCCAATAGGGCGATACTGATGAAGAACACTGGACGTCGGCCAATCCTGACGAAAGAAAGATTTTAAATAGAAACACCAGGTTTACATGATTGAACATAGCCAGTGCTGTGGTCGAACCAAGGGGGTCCAGGGTGGTGCCCTGGCACTCTTTAGACATCCGGGGCTGCGCCCTGGCACTCTTTCGTCATCCATGGCTGCACCCTGGCACTCTTTCGTCATCCGGGGACTGCACCCTGGCACTCTTTCATCATCCAGGGCTGCACCCTGGCACTCTTTTTCCATCCGGGGTTGCGCTCTGCCATTCTTTTTCCATCGGGGTTGCGCTCTGCCATTCTTTTTCCATCCGGGGTTGCGCTCTGCCATTCTTTTTCCATCCGGGGTAGCGCTCTGCCATTCTTTTTCCATCCGGGGTTGCGCCCTGCCATTCTTTTTCCATCCGGGGTTGCGCTCTGCCATTCTTTTTCCATCCGGGGTTGCGCTCTGCCATTCTTTTTCCATCCGGGGTTGCGCTCTGCCATTCTTTTTCCATCCGGGGTTGCGCTCTGCCATTCTTTTTCTATCCGGGGTTGTGTTCTGCTGCTTTAAAAGCTAAAGGGTAAAATATGTTACATCTTACAGAATGAAATATTGAATCAAATAAATTCAGATCAGTGGAAAAGTAAAAAAAAAAGAAGTATAAATGTAGCTAAAATTGGGGAGTTCTATGAAGTGGAGATTACTGAGAATCCGCGATACCAATCATTAAATAGGATTGGCTGAGAATCTTGAGTAACACTGTGGACAATTTAAGAACTAGAGGTTTTACAACCATTCCAAACCGTGGAACGAAAGAGAATGACGTTTGTAAAAGTAAAATATTCAAATTTTTTAAGGATCTTGAAATACTGACCTGAAACTCATGGCCGAGTAATAACAAAGGGACATATGGCAAAGGAACGAATTTCTGCACTACGTTGATTGTGGAAGAAAACGTATTCCAGAATCTCTTAAACCTCTGTAATACTGATTAAAATCAGTCCCGTGTAGTTCTGTTGAGTGTGAAAGTAATTTTAGTGTAATTAAGTTAGTAAATACTCCATTACGCTGCTTATAAATCACGTTGCATCATTAATATTTATCAAACTAAATGGACCACCTCTGAGGCAATGGGACCTACTACCATAAGTTCAGATCTGGCTGCTGCATCTTCGGTATCTGTGGGGACAAAATCGCAACATGTCAGTTGACGAAGATGTCCTTGAGTATAATGATATAGATGGATTTGCACATATCTTTATGAGAATTAGGTGACCTGGTGGTCTAGGGGTAAGGTGTCAGAATTCTCTACTGGCGGCCGGGGTTCAATCCTCGGTCCCGGCACAGATTTATCTGATTACCAGACCCTTCATTCACCTCTGACAAGACATCTTGTGAATGTGGGGAATGCCAGGCCTCCACCGTGGTTCGGATTCCACGTTAAACTGCAGGTCCTTCATTTCATCTCACAATCACCCTAAACATTACACATTAGCGTAAGTGCGTATAACCCGAACGGGTAGTAAGACGCGGTGCTAATAATAATAATAATAATATTTTATCATTATCTGTTTATATATGGTTTCTGTATTTATAAAACCAGTAAAAACTATTCTAAATGTTAAGCTTTAAAATACCAATTCAATTTTATGTTTAGAATGTTCAGATATAGAGTTACTTTAAATTTTGGGAATGACTACCCAGGTAAACCACTCAACACATCAAAATATAAAAACCGTCCGGCATTGACAGGACTCATACGAAACACCATTTTTCAACGTGCAATTAGTTTGACATTTCGTTAATGTCGATTTTAAAAAAAAATATTACACGCGTGTATTGAAGACATACATGTCTCCCAGCTGCCCCATGAGGAATGTCCCAATGACGTCACCTCCTCTGCTGAAGGAGTAAAGGTTGGTGACGTACAGTTCTCTGTCACACACCCAATTTTCTCGGGAAGGTGCTGTCTCTGTGTACCAGGTCTTGTCGTACTCCCAGCCTTGTTGACAATCTGGGTGACAGCAAGGAATGGTACAGTAAATAAACAACAGGACAGTTTGGTCAAATGCTTATTTGTGATTTACTGAATGACCCTATTTAATCAAGTTCGATCAATATTTTGCTATCGCTAGATTGTATAACGAGCCCAAATTTAACTACTTAGTACTAAACAAACAATAACATTATTTTGTATGCGTGCACATATAATTAAACCTACTTACTGGTTACATCGTGTTTTTGCAAAACATGATCTGTGGGGACAAGACCTGAAGACGTTACGTCAGCCCAATCTTCCCCAACATACATTTTACATTTACTGAACGACAAGAGGCCAGCCGTATCCTTCTCTCTGAAACAATGATAGCCAATTTGTTTTCTTAAGTGACATTTTATTGACTGATTAGCTCCATCTGAAATTTTTTAAACGTGATATTAATAAAAGGTTTGTTCAATATCTACCTGCAATTTTTAATGAAATTATCAACATAATTAACACCTTATATTTATTTTCAAAAACCCGACCCAATGCTGTCTTCCATGCTATGTAGCACCAGTAGTTTTTACTTTATTTTGTTGTTGGGAAACCTACTTGCTATGAGTGTTTTGAGTGATAGTAAAAATTAATGTACTGTCGATAGAATTGCTCAGATGCATACTAGTTTTATACCAGTCTCTTCATCATTTCACGTATGATCCACCCTCTGTGCCTCCTCCACCCATAAAACACCACCATATAATATCATCTTTTAGCGGCTTCTCTTTACCAACCAAATTACATATCCCTGAGGGTTCGGCTAGACTGACAAGCGTGTGAGAGAGTGAGTGAGCGCGCGACTAGCAGATAGCTCTCGATAGCTGTTGACGAGGAGTAAAAGGTTCGAGTCTTGGCTCAGAGAACTGAGGGTGGTTTTTGACAAGTGATTTATTGTTGTGGTTTCCCCATACTCTCTCCATGCTAGTGGTGATTCTTATTTGTAAAGGCCTACTTTTATTATAATATTGAAGTATTTTAACATAATATATAGGTATGGTTTATGATCTTACCAATTAAATCTGGCCGTTAGTAGCAAGTGTGCTAAACCTAACGATAATAATAAATATGTCGAAATGAGAAGTTTCCCAGCACTCAATGAACCAACCAACGTACAATAATATTGCCTAGCGCCTGTAAGCTAGACTGTTCCGGCTCGAGCTCTCGCTCCATTCTGGCCGTCCCCTAACACTTAGTTCAGGATAGTCCCTCTAGGTGTATTCTATTCTCTCTCAACGTATTCTTGCAAATGCACTGTACATAGATAAAACTAACCCAACGGCTAAAATTGTTCTCTAAAGTCACACGACGAATTAAATTTTCCGAAAGAGCATACTGAGATTCACATCACTTTAAAACTTAGATCTGATTGAAAATTCATCTTTATGTTCAAACATGTAAAATAAATTTTCTCCGCGCAGTTGTCCGTTGGCTTGTTTGTGTGTTGATAAATACTACACAGCTCACAAATCCCAATGAATGTACCCCGATCCTTTTATATTAGTCTCGTCAATTAGTCCTATATATTATTTCTGTTGTCAGAATCCCTTTTTATTGACTAATACAAAGCCTACAGCGATAAATAAGGTATCAGCGGATAGGATTATTTTTTTTACCGACTTCCGACAGCATACTCGGTTTACGTTAAGCACATTGTTTGTTTAAAATTTAAGTTAAAAGAAAAATATAACAATATTTTTATATCAATTACCGAAAATAAACTCTCTTTGATAATTTGTGTAAACACTTCACTGAGTATTTAATTTAAACATTTTGTAAGGGGGTAGGGGGGGGAGGAGGAGGTTGAATGTGAGAAAGTTTCGCAAGGCTTTTCTGGTATATATAAATCTATTTAAATTCATTGTTGAATTCGTCTAATCTATATGAACTCTTTTATTTAATTCTATTTTTTATACGGCTATTTTTGCTTCAAATACAATTATTTAGACTTGTTATCTTCGACCAACAATTTCAAAACCATGTAATAATAATAATAATAATAATAATAATAATAATAATTATTATTATTATTATTATTATTATTGTATATTTGCTCTTTCTCGTTTGATTAGTTATATTAAACACAAATATTTTGACAAAAAAATATAAATATATCTAATCTATAAAATATCTTTGTATGTATCTTAGTTCTTTTAAAATGAAAATAAGGTGACCAAAAGGAATGCGCACTCTTCTGTTACCAAGTAGTTTTGTAACCAAGACGTCTCGTCCTTTTTTCTATACTGTCGGTATTCTTAACGTTTTAAGAAATGTGTGGTTATTATTTGTTATTTAAATATAATAACCTTCTAGACCCAAAATAATATTTATAATAACATTTTTTTAAATATTCCAATTTGCACTGTTATAATATCCTTATTGACTAAATGTATTTCTGCCAAGACACCGAGATCAATCAGAAACTGATAATAATTTATTAGAAATTTTAGTGCGTGTGTATTTTAATAAATTTAATATTGGTGTCAAACAATGAGCTATCAATTTATTTTCAAAGTGTAATTCAATTCATTATACCAATTTAATTTACAATATTATTTTTAAAAGTCCCAGTTTTAATACCTTTCATTTAGCTTGGTAACGTTTATTTTCTATAATTTTCACATTTATTGTGTGACATTGTGTGATATTTATGTAACACAATAAGTGTGAAAATTATAGAAAATAAACGTTACCAAAGCTAAATAAAAGGTATTAAAACTGGGACTTTTAAAAATAATATTGTAAATTAAATTGGTATAATGAATTGAATAACACTTTGAAAATAAATTGATGGTTTATTGTTTGACACCAATATTAAATTTATTAAAATACGACCCGCCTCGGTGGCGTAGTTGGCTAACGCGCTTGTCGTGTTGAGCTCGACTGCTGAGGACGGGGAGATCGAGGTTCGAATCTCGGTCGGGTGAACTGGGGGTGGTTTTTCCTAAATGGTTTTCCACTCTCCCTCCACGTAAATGCGGGTTCACTTCCTCTAATTCAACCTTCCCAATTCCTAATCCATTAGAGTAATTAGTACTTAAAGCGTATAACCCGAACGGGTAGTAAGACGCGGTGCTAAATATTATTATTAATATAATATTAAAATACACACGCACTCAAATTTCTAATAAATTGTCCCGGCAAAGATTTATCTGATTACCAAACCCTTCCTTCACCTATGACAAGACATCTTGTGAATGTGAGGAATGCCAGGCCTCCACCGTGGTTCGGATTCCACGTTAAACTGTAGGTCCTCCATTTCATCTCACAATCCCCCTACCATTACACATTAGCGTAAGTGCGTATAACCCGAACGGGTAGTAAGACGCGGTGATGATAATAATAATAATAATAATAATAATAATAATAATCTAATAAATTAATACGGATATATGTGTGTGTATTAGGAAATCTATCTTAGTGTCAGCTTATTTGACTGTCACGCTGACACAGTTGGATGTTGATACTTAAGCTATTAAGCCCGGTAGAATGCATTAATAAGATTTGTTATATCCTCTATCCGTGCATTAACTGATGTATAATTTATAAGTTACTCTTTATTTCGTCCCCCTTTTATATTTAGTTGCTAATAGCAATTGTTTTAAATATATCAATAATATCAATAAAATTAATACTAAAAACCTTGGTAACGTGATTTCCTTCCACTGATCCAGCGTGTAGTTGGTTCCATTCCTGCCCGGTACGTGGCACCAGTGGTCTGGAACGGCCATGGCCAGCACGAAGTTGTAGTAAGGCATTGATGCCAACATTACAAATAACATGTTGAACAGGTAGTTGAACCGTTTCTGAAACTTTCCCCTGGAACCGATTTTGTTCATGATTTGTTCGAACATCGCGTCTTCATTTTCCTCTTGGTCTGCTTTCATTTTAGCTGATTAATTAATTAATAGTTTTTATTTAAAAAAAAAGATTATTTTATTATTCTACGTAGTTTGCTCTATCTTGCGTAAATATTTCAATAAACAAATATAAAGCCTAAAATACTACATGCTATTAAAATATCAATTATATGGGACATCCTAGAAAATTTGGGTAGCAAATTATTTGGTTAATTACAAGTCCACGGGGCAGGCACGTAACACAATTAAGTTTGTGACGGTACTAATTAGAAAATTAAATTAATTTAACCTGGCGTTAGGTCAAGTTTGTTTTTATAAGTCGACGATAAAATTATTTCTGAAAGTAGAATGCTATGATAACATTGAATTAGGAACAAATAATTAAGTTTAATGCGGAGTTAGAGACATCTTAAGCTTCATTGACAAAAGAAGGCGCGAACTTATCGAGTGAGGCAATACAAAAAATGTCAAATGCCGATTGAACCATTAATTATTTTGTATTAACAAGTATTCGAGTTATTTTTGAATAGCTGATCACGAGGCGTTGTGCTATTCTAGATAAGATATTTGTTGAAATCAAAAAGCATCGATGCTTTTAACGGCTTTATATTTTAACACCGGACAAACTGAAATGACACATCACGATAACCTTTCGGTTCGTTGATTGGCGCCAGGACTCCAACCCCGACGATGCACAGCACACTATAGAGTAAGGCCCACCAGTCTTCTGGACTGTTGAGAAGTGGCTCGCTCCTCAATTGATCCACTTCCCACAATGAGATTAAAGTGAGATTATAGAGAGTTGAATTCTCCCGGCAAGGACTTTGTTAAGCAACCATCACAGAGCAAACAGACAGAACTGTCGGGAACAATTCCAATCAAAATATAAATATTGTATATCAATAAAGTGTAAATAATTGAAGGACATTCATTTTATTAACCTTATCCTCTTTACGTGTGTCATGTTTTTTTATGGTACATTGGCCGCGTGCTGTGAGTAGAAACATTAAATCGATAATCCTTTTTTCTTTCTTGCTATTATTATTATTATTAGCACCGCGTCTTACTACCCGTTCGGGCTATACGCACTTACGCTAATGTGTAATGGTAGGGTGATCGTGAGATGAAATGGAGGACCTACAGTTTAACGTGGAATCCGAACCACGGTGGAGGCCTGGCATTCCCCACAAGATGTATTGTCAGAGGGGAAGGAAGGGTTTGGTAATCAGATAAATCAGTGCCGGGACCGAGGATTGAACCCCGGCCGCCAGCACAGAAGTCTGACACCTTACCCCTAGACCACTAGGTCACCTCTTTCTTGCTATGACCAAATATTTCTTCAGACTTTGTTAGTCCCAATCCCGATTGGCACAACGTATCATAATCTTGGCGTGGCGGGGTGCGAACAATTCGGAGTTCACTATATATTTGCTACTTACTGATGATATTCTTGTGACACGTTCTGGTAGTCGAATGTCCGGAGTCAGTTCTGGAGTACACGAAGACATCTTAGGGGATTTTTATGTATAACATGCACTATATGAACCAACTGACTATGTATCAGTACAAGACAACTTTCTATGTGCGAGAGCGAAAGGGCCTACCAATTATTGCTATGAAAAGTATTTCAACACATACCTTCCATTATTATTTTACCTGACACAACCGACATGGGGACCGACGGCTTTACTTTCCCTCCGAAGGAAGTTGTGCTACGGATTCCTTAACGCTCAAGGAAAATCTATTATCTTTGGATCTCTAATATAAATTAATTCACTAAACATAAAGTTAGTATGATCTTTTACCCGCCTCGGTGGCGTAGTTGGCTAACACGCTGGTCGTGTTGAGCTCAACTGCTGAGGACGGGGAGATCGAGGTTCGAATCTCGGACGGGTGAACTGGTGGGCGGTTTTTCTAAAATGGTTTTCCACTCTCCTTCCACGCAAATACGGGCTCACTTCCTCTAATTTACCGCTCCCAATTCCTATTCCATTAGCGTAATTAGTACTTACAGCGTATAACCCGAACGGGTAGTAAGTAAGACGTGGTGCTAAATATTATTATATGATCTGTTAAAATAAAAATTACGGCAGAATAAGAATATCACCCCCTTCGATGGTCACATGGTACAGGGCACCCCTCTCACACTAAGCTAGACTACCGAAGACGGGGAGGTCAGTGTTAGATCCCAGTTGGCTATATTGAGGTTTTAAAAAATAACTTTTCCCACTCTTCTTCCACGCAAATGCGGATACACTTCATCTAAAATTTAACCCTACTCATACCTAACACATTAGTGTAATTAGTACATAGATGTATCACCCGTATGGGTAGTAAGACGCGTTTCTAAAAGAAAACTAAAATAATAAGAATATGTAGATAATTTAGTGTGTATACTGCAGGTTATCTATCTATCTTATACGATATATGTCTCAAGTACTCTTCGTGGGAATTAAAATACTTTTTCCATATAATTGTCTGCCTGAAAAAACACATATGTAAATGGTAAATGAAACCAGGACCTATGTCGTAAAGCACCAAAGATCTTCAAGTGGGCTCTTCGTATTTTCCCTGTGCTTAACGTAACTATACTAAGTACGAGCTGGTCTATATGGTGCGAATTCATCAATAATAAATAAACAACTTACATTAAATTTTGGAATGACAAATCAAATATTCGAAGACAGCACTTCTATGCACAGGTGTCATTTTATTATTATTATTAATATTATTAATATTATTATTATTATTATTATTAGCACCGCATTTTACTAACCGTTCGGGTTATACGCACTTACGCTAATGTGTAATGGTAGGGTGATTGTGAGATGAAATGGAGGACCTACAGTTTAACGTGGGATCCGAACCACGGTGGGGGCCTTGCATTCCCCATATTCACAAGATGTCTTGTCAGAGGTGAAGGAAGGGTTTGGTAATCATATAAATCTTTGCCGGGACCGAGGATTGAACCCCGGCCGCCA